>JBCFYV010000137.1:0-117291 GCA_039000515.1 Timema cristinae | reverse complement strand
GGTTCTCTAACAGATGTATTTTATTGTCATTTTTCTAATGCGATCTCACGAAGTCTCTTTTAGTTAAGAGTTTCCACTTTTATATGTAAACAAGAGATAGGAAGTCTTTCTACTCTTGTCAGTGGTGGCACCAATATTCATTTTATTTTTCCAGCCACATTTGGGGAACAAATATTTGTATTCATTTCCAAAACGATCTTTCATTTCTCATATATATCTGAACAATCATTCTAGAACTTTGTTAATTTATATAAAGGTAAGTTTTCTTGTTTGAATCTTAGTTGTTATTCTCGTTCTTGCCTAAATATATTTGCATTGTAGTTTTTATACAATCTATAAACTTACTTCATGCATGTAGATATTCTACTCTTTAATTAACATATGTCAGATCACATCACTTAATTACTCATATATCTACGACACTAGCAGCAAACTATTTTCATCTTCAAAATTATTGAAAGATTCTAAGATGTTTGAGCGCTTTTATATATGGGTGTAATAAAGAAACATACGCTAAGTTGTTCAATTTTTTTTTTTCCTATAAAATATTTTGGTTTTAGTACTACATACGTTTCTATAACTCATTAAACACATCATCATCCTTGTCCTTATCAAATATCACATATAAATGGAGAAGAAGTAGTTAAATAGGAAAACATTTAGGATAATTCACAATTCCCCAGATTCACCCAAACCTAGACATCAAGGCCCTAAATCTCACCGTCCCTTGGGAGGACAGAGCGCTAGTTAAGCTAAACTACGCCATGAATCTGAGCTCGTCAGACTATTTCCTAGCATGATTCAATACAAGCATGATATACCTATACACGTCCGTTGACGTTTTTTCCCTAGCAACAAGAGACAATCCGGCCTGAGTATCGAGCACTGATTCAGTTGAGTCTCTTTCCTAGCACTAAGATAACCTTCTAGTTGGACTAAAAACCTAATAAAATATGTTCAAAAAAACCGTAAAACGTAAAACTGGTAAATACCACTCTTATATATTAATAACATTGTGGGGGTAGAGAGCTAAGAATCCCAAAATGTATCAACTTTCATTCATACTCAAACTCTCTATGTGATTGTTAGACTCTCGGTGAATTTAAAGTAAGAGCGCTTCGCACCTTGATGCTAATCATAGTACCACTGACTTCCACGGTTTAACTTCTTCTTCTAAAGAAAAGTTAAACAAGTAATGTTGACAATAAATATTATAAACATGCCTCTCTATCAAGATCATCTTAGATGACAGAGACAGCCTATAAGATAGTATGAGTTAGCTCTTGGATATAGTACAATAGGACTAGGATAATGTGTATTAAAATGACCAGACACGTTAAATTTAAAATATGTATTTTGAAATCTGAATTTTTTTAAAAAAGGAAAAAATACACATATTATATTTAAAATCACGTTTGGGTTTTAATTGCGCGTATTGACTAAATAGTAGCTTCTCAAAATTAAACATTATAGGATTTTACCATGATCCATATATTATAATTTAATACGATTTATATTTCAGTACTCTACAACTACTGCAAGTTCTTCATAACAAAAAATAGAAAATTTATAACTCGCTCCTAATAACAACTCAGATTTTACATTATCTTACTAAAATAGGTTGTCATTTTATGACAAAACATATTCAACACATACAAAATTTCTTCAACGTCTCTTGAGAAAAACACAATATTTTCTCTAACTTCCTTCAACTCGAACTTTTCCCGCAAGATCACCTGATCAGGACAGAATTAGCACTACTATCTACATTATCCATTATCCATATCGGTAGCTTTGTTGGCATAGAAATAATAATTTTGGTCGGTATGTGAACTTCCATAGCCTACATCCTTTCCCCTTCCCGATCAACATTCGGCAAGACAGTGCCTTAAGTTTTCTGCTCTTTTATTCTATTAATTAAAGTCAACAAAAATATGTCATTGAATTAAAGACTCTTGTTCTCTAATATGGAATATGAGAGAAACTGTTTACTAGCTTATCCGTCCGCTTCCACTCCCTATCACTTACACGTCCTTACTAAAACTACACTTAATAGTGTAAGATTACGATTCAGGTGATTACTCTATTGAAAGTTTACATCAAAACATCAAACTTTCAAAAGAGAGGCGATACACTACATTATGGTGCTTCATATTACCACTTGATTGGTAAATACTATCATTTTCAAGCTTCGAGTTACTAATCGTCTGACAGTGCACAATTCCTACATTAATTATACAGTCTATACACAATTTACAAACATAGACGTGAGATACTTACTCATCCCCTATCCAAACTTCTAGAAAGATAATCTCACAAATTTTTATCATACAAATTGATAGACATGCTATTGACTCAACGTCTTAACTGTTCTGGAATTACGTTTCTCCTTTGAGCTGAAGTTGGCCTTTATTTACCTATTGAAGAATTATGATTTAATACACCTTTCTTTCATTTTGCTCATGAGATTCTTTATCTTAACACACTCTGAATCAGTTTTAATTAATGAAAATCAGTAGAAGCTCTTGTCGGAAACACTCTATACGTGATGGCTAGGCGCGGCTCAGGTGTTGCTAGACGCGCCAAGACGATTCTCATCAGTACATTGGACCCCTAAACTGCAACTGCCTCAAAGTTGCACCATACTTTGTATAGTATCCCTTGGTCATAGCAGCTTCGAGAAGTTTAGTTTTAGAAAAAACAAAATAAAAGGACAAAAACATCCGGTCTGTACTGGGAGTTCTAATAGCGAGAAATGACATCAAGTTACATTCTAAATCTCTCTTCGAACCATCGAGAAGAGAAGATGATATTTGAAATAATATATATTTCAAACTAGACTTGGCTCTGGTGTCACGTCGTGACGTCACTATCAGTGAGCTTTTGTGCGCGCTTCTTAGGAAGACTCGAATGCTTTAAGCGCCATTTAATATACTGTATAATTTAAATGACAAATAAGACGTTTATAAAATTAGGACGATAATATTTCAATTCTTTCACATACTTTTTAGGGGAATATCAGTTACATTACAATACCACCCCAAAGGGTAACTGAAAGTAGAGACGTAAGTCGTAACTTTTGAGATACGCCTTTGCTAAAAAAAATAAAAGACGGAGAAAAGACGACCATGATCAATTTTTTCGCACACCTGTATAACATTACACAAATAACAATATTTTGAAAACATCCTAGTATAAATTCACAAATTGATAAAATTCCCAATAATATGGAACACACTGTATGATGCTGTACTTGAATTGATAAAATATTGAAGTGGTGTTCTCAGCGACATGTAAGTTTACATGAAAATAAATATATAGATATATTGAAGTTATATAAATCAAACATTAAAAAAATTAAAATGTTAATAAAAAAGTTGGCTGAATAGATAAAATCAAATTAAAAATTTTTAAAGTATAAATACATATTAAATGAAATAAAATAATCTAAAGTTTATTTAATAAAAATTTTGATTTAATATAAAGATTTGGATATTAATTACTCACTAATCAAAAATTTTTATTAAAAAAAAATTGTTGCTATAAGGTCCTTAAGATTGAATAAAATACATTAAACTTTTTATAATACAAAAATGAATTCAATTGTCACTAAACAAAGTGTCTTTTGATCATTTATTGGTTTTAAACACTTCGTTGCATACTTTATATTTCAATGATCCTCACGGATCCACTTTTAATTATTAGTATTACGATGACGATCCTTCACGGATCCACTTTTACTATTATTTTAACATACTAACAAACATTCTTAATGCTACACATACCCTTAAAAAACCTTACTTGCCAAATTCCGCTATATGAGCCACTATTATAAACCGCTTAAAAAGCTGACGCCAAAATTCGCTATTATGAGCCATCACTTAAAAACATATACTGAATAATTAGCTTAAAAACACAAAAATGAATTACAAAATAAAACCAATAACTTAAAAATTATATAATTAATTTGTTTCGGACAGAGAAAGGTAATAACAGAAACATCAGAATCACCTTAACCAAAAATCTTTTATTTATGAGAATTTACCTAATCTCAAAACAATTTAACATATTGAAATATAAAGACATATTCTTTGAATCATAAAATATTTAAATCAGTATGAAAATCATAATCTGACACCAATCATAAAAAATATTGAAAAATTATTTTCCCCTTCTAATTGAATAATTAATTCTCATTATGAAAAAAACCTTCTTTACCTGCATCTTACTCTAATTGATTACAATCTTTGAACTATAGCTATATGCCTTAGGCAAAAAAAATTAAAAATTAAAATAAAATTTATTTTTTATTTTATAGTAGCATAAATTTAGGTTCTAGACACTCTAATTAGCTCTCATTATCCTATGATACATACATCATTATTGGCTGTTACATCACGCAATCACAAGAATACCCTTTTAAACTTCTTCATAATCTCCTCAATAACTTTAAACTTTAATCCAGAATTAACCATTGGATATTTATCGCATATTATTTAGTGGAAAGCTTAGCTATATCCTCTGCCTCATTTATTATAACAGACTCTCATTGTTGCGTTGTCTAGCTCAATGTTTGTGAATACCTTGCTACCTGAACTTTGTGATCCCTTTGACTCACCCCTTTATAAAAAATGAAATTATTCTTACATGTGGCTTAATACACCTCACTTCCTCACTCAATACTCCTCACGCTGCTAGATTCCCCTCGGGCCATCACTTAAAAACGTTCAATAACGACGATTAATTAACTTCTAGATCATGGCTTGCCCATAGCTATCCCTAGACCAAAATCTTGAAAACACCTCAACACCACTTTCTCAACCTATATACACTAATATTAAAAGACCTCAACATCACTATCTGAAAAAAAAATGCTTTGAAACGAAGAACTACTCACCTCTTATTTCCACTCACCTTAACATACTGTTAGGATAGAGCACTCAAGTGCAATCTAAAATAATCTCTCAAGATTATTCTCATAGCTCATACTCTTACAGCTGCGTATTAGCCTAACACTGTGATTTCTTTAATATATGAATCAAATCGTTGAATTTATGCCAGTTTAATTAATTGAATTAAAAGACACCCTCCCACATTAAAAATTAAATCTCTTATCCTTATTGCATAAAATAAATGCATCATTGATAAATTAATAGATTTATTAGCAGATTGTCAAGAACGTCTATTAATTAATAAAACTACCTAACATTCTCATAAACTAAAATATATAACTTCTTGTTTAAAATTAAAATTTAAAATTTTACTCAAATTATTTTACTAAAACAAAAGTTTTAACAATTAACAAAGAGATTATGACCTACTCTTAGAAGTTATAACTAGACCTAATCTCTCCACGCGTGCTTTAAGGGGGTTTCCACGTCTCCTCCACTGACAACTTATCCTGCCCTCACCTAACCTTCTATCTGATAATTATCCTTTGCCAGCTTCTTAAGGGTCCATGCCCCCTCCTTATCTGTTTCCCCCGTACAGTTCTTCTTGGTAGAAGACAAGATAAAGTAATTGTAATTTATTTCCGAAACTGGATTATTGCATCTTAAGAAGTGGGGCTGCAATCCACACCTATTACCAACAAATCATAAATCATTCCATATACAAGTAAAAAATATAATTACATAATAAACTATGAGCCAACGACCTCACAAAAATATCTTGGTTATATTCTTATAATAGTATTTATTTAATGCATTATGTTTTTTACACTCCCTTTCTCTACTATTTACGTTTTGTGCCTAACTGAGAAATTTTATTTTCCGCAGTTGTGACTTTTGTTCAAATATGTTAAGGTGGGTGGTCTATACCTCATCTATCCCTTACAAAAAAAAATAGGGATCTGACCATTTACAAGGTTAACGAATGATAAGTTATACAATTATATTAGTGAAGCCCCTCGTCATAACAATTCTCATTTTATCATTTTAATTACTGATATTTTTCTCTTTTTCTTAGTTGGCCTAACTTGAAAAGACCTTTTCCTTTAGAACTTGCTTTCGCGAGAGTGAAGACTACTGTATGCCCTACTCTACAATCCTTTCAAGTTCTTGCCGACTACTAAGCAGTCCAGTCTATCTCGTTGAGCGAAAATGAAAAAAATAATTATGTGTATTAATTTTACTAAGAGTATACTTAGTCTTCGTGTGACGTCTTAACCTTCCTAACAGAAAAGATGTTTTTCAGACAGTTGTTTACGTTGTAAAATAACTCAAAAGATGAACACACCTGTAATAAGTGCGATGTAAGGAATGACAATGTCGTTGACAAGCAGACAAGTATAGAACAGAGTAGCACGGTCAATAATGACCCCCTCTCATTTTGACAAAAAAAGGAAAAATATTAGTTCAAACCCTTTCAAAAAAAAAAAAAGATTAGGTCACTTTTCGTGTTTGGTCTGTTATGTTTCTTTACAATTTCATTTTAGGAAGTGTGTCAACCCTCCTTACCCACTTCCACGAACACGCACGTTGCGAGAGTTTGGTGTTTACAGGTTTGCTGTGTTTTAGTACAAAGTACGTCAGTATATTTTTAACCACTGCGTATCTCTGCAAAAGAGGTGAATCTCTTCAACTCTTATGTTCAGTTTTTTCTAGTTTATTGTGCTACAGATCCAGGTTCGAAACTCTGCATAAGATCCATTTTACTATTTAATCATGAAATACAATCCTGTTCCTATCCTTTATCAATTAATGTAAGCGAAAAATTGTTATATAACTGTCTGCTTATAATAGGGTTTTAATTCTGTTAACATTAAAAACACCTCTAATGAGTTAAGATTCCTCATGGGTCTTGAATTAAGTAATACATTTTGACCTATTTGATATCTTAACCTGATAAGGTCCTTCATATATAAAAAAACATTTTTACTTCCTTATTCAAGAGCTGAAGATCTATTGATGATATTTTTACACAGACTATACTGCCATTTTGCCTATTCAATAGGTTAAGAATACTTTCTATTATCATGGTCGCGCTACCGGTTCGATGTTTCACTGATGGTATATTAATCTTTTAACTGCAAGATGTAATTTAGTTTGATGATCTATTTCTAACCTAGCATGTTGCTAAACTTATAATTGTTTACTTTACCAATTCTTCTACAAATACGCACCAACACTTCTCTTGCACAGGAAATATTACTTCTATTTCACTGAATTTGTACCTATTTACATTTAACTTAAATTTCTATTTTAAAACTTTTTCATTACTACGCCTAAATTATTATATTACCCTTATTCACACTTATTAAAAATTAAATCTTTAGTTAAACTGCTTAATTTTTACATTTATATAATCCGAAATTTAAAGTTTATTGTAAATTGCCCTCCTGATCAAATATTTATTGTGAGTCGTTACTCATTTAAATAACAGATGTCCCTGAAAATTAGGTGGTACATAATTAAAAGTTTGGAGCGGTGAAGTACTTGATAGGAGTTGTGAATAGCAGGTGGTTAAACCTGTATTGTTTATTTTTGCTTTTAATTTGTTGATCACGTCGAATTTATTTGCCGTCGAAGGTGCCTTGGTTCCTATCCTGTATCGATACTTCTAATTCTAGGATTGGATATTTTTCTATTATTGCACTGGTATTGGATTAATATTTTGGATATCTCTGCCTATCTTGTCCATTATTAATTTCTTTGATTTGAGGGTTTGTTTTGATTATTGCCTATGCCTATCAATATTATATTCTATGTTTGGGATCTCTGATCATTTGATTTCTTTGTTTCCTTTGATATCTATCGTCAAATAATGCTCATTAATACTCTCTCTACTTCTTTGATGTCATCTGTTTATTTATGCTAATGAAACGTCTTGTCCTGGAGTTGGAAAATGATATCATTAGAAGATCCTAATCACTCTATCCTCTACTACTGGGTCATCGCAAAATAATTCGCTTGTGTCACAAATTTTATTGAAAATATACACTCATAGTACCAACCTTAGTTCGTTATATTTTCATTAAAAAATTAATTGTAGAAAACTCATCCTGCATAGTTGTGAGACCTAATATTTTTCCAAAAAAATACTTCCCTAGCCTGCTCTATGTCTCCCATTCACATCTCTATAACTATCTTGTCCAATTTCGCCTACATCTTCTAGGCCTGATAAAAATATCTCTATTTGACTTTTTCAATTTAAAGTCTTTCTCCTGTTAAATACTCTTTTCTACTTTATTTAATATATTATGTAACTCGCTGAAATTGTTTCCTCCTTCCTTTAAATTTGGAATACGTTCTAATGAACGTTTCGCTTAGTCTCCTTAGCAGATTAGTTGGTAGTATCGTGTAAGTTACTAGAATTCCCCAAGATTCATGTTCTGATTATCAACCGACAAAATTGGTTAGTTTTTTATCTAGCTTCTTCTACTGCCTTATTTTACGATCCCATCTATCTGTTCTTTAATAAATTTTATTTGTGTCTTGCTGAGAATCAAGTACTGATTTACCTCATTTAATTTCCTTTTCATTTTGTTCTACCCCTGAAGGTCCAGATTCCAACTTTTAATTTCAACTTCCCTTGAAAACCCTTTAACTGATCTATTCTATTGTTTTCTATTTTATTTTTAATAGCTGAAATTTGTTCAATAACTTGAACTGTCTTTCCTTAAGTTGTTCAAGCTTTTTACAAATCAAAATCTGTTTTACTTTTTCCTGTAGCTATACACTTTTTGTGTCTACCTCATTTAACGTACTCTGCTAAGTTTTTGATTGCGGAACCGAGATCCTCAAATTGGTCTATTATTTTGCTCTACATAACCAAAACTCTGATCACAAACCTCCTTACTTACTCCTATTTTAAGCACTTAGTTTCTTTATTTGATTTGTCTTCAAGTTTGTCTGATTTGTATCTATTTTCTGATAAATTGCCTGGGTATTTCTGCATATATTGCGAATTTGTTAAATTTCGTGTCTACACTAGTTGGATATGCAATTTCTCCTGTTTAAGCTGCATCTATTTTCTGATTAAGTTTCCTGGCTACTTTTAGTTTATTTCCCGTATTAGTTTCCTCATTACACGCTACCATTTGCGCTTTAACATTTTCTGATTATACTTCTTGTAACATGATTTCATAAGTTGAATTAAATCAACTATAGGTTCGCTCCCTTTGTTTCTTCCTATTCTTTTCTAGTTCTTCCTGCTTCTACTCAATAACATTTCTTTCTTTTTCTGAGTCATATCGCCTTGTCTCCTCTCTCCCTCTGCGAATGACTCTTCATTGTCCTGTTCCTCTTTCTCTAATTTCCTCATCTGATTGTCAATGACCTAAACTGATTCCTGAGGTCTAGTCTCATTTTCTAAACCTCTTCCAGAATAGCTACTAACGTCACTGTTATCATGTTTGAATCTGCATTTTTAATTATTGTTCCTAAATTTTAAATGATAAAAAAATTAACTGTTCCACCACTCCAAAAATGCACAAATGACAAATATAATTTTCACTAGATTTAATTAATTTCTGTTGATGACTTATCTGTGATATCTTCTTTAGACTCGTCCTCCACCCCTTGGTCTCCTTTGGTGTGATGTGAAATACTGCTGCTTCTCTCGTCCTCGAGTCGCTGCATACGCTTATCTGGTGTACTGGCGGTCGTTGCTATCCTGCCTTTATCTGGTGCTCAGTGTATGCTTCTTCTTTCTGTCTCGGTCCTCGGCGTTTGCTCTCTGCTTATCTCGGGGAGGAAATTCGGTGGCTATTCGGGGAGGAGTATATCGTGCTAGTTTCTCGGGGAGGAGTAATCGTCGTGAGGTATCTCGTGGAGGTTATCGTCGTGCTGTAAGGTCGTGCCCCTAAGTTGGAAGGCCTAATTTGTAACGTTCGAAATTACGTTACCACCGGGCGAGAGGCGCCTAGTTGAAGAAATTAGATAATATACACTTTTCATTTTGACATGTTTTTTTATTTCTGGAATGCAGTTCCAAACATAGTGAGAAAAAGATCATTCGTAAATATATACGCGGGCTAGCGCGGACTAGGTGTTTGCAAGACCCAAGTGATTATCTGTCATGAATTGGACACCACGTGCCAACTGCCACAAAGTTGCAACACATTCTTTGTATATATCCCTTGGTCATGGAAGCTTCGAGAAGGTTTAAGTATTTTAGAAAAACAAAATACATAGACAAAAATAACATCTCGGTCAACTGGGGAGGTTGCTAGAGCCGAAAATGACCTCAGATTACGATTCTAAAATCTCTCTATCGAACCCATCCGCGAAGAATGTTATTTATTTGCATAATAATATATATTGTCAAACTCGACTTGGCTGAGTCACGAGACGTTGCTGACGCACTGATCATGGCTGATTGTGTGCCTTCTTAGAAAGAAGAAGTGCTTTAAGCGCCATTTAATACACTATCTAAATTAAAATGAAATAGAGCCGATTATTAAAATTAGGCACGATATTATTGTCAAATGCTTATTCACAGCGACTTATTAGTGGCAAATCAGATACATACAAAACGTCTCTCTATGGAATTTTCTTCTTTGAAATAGATCACAGATGGTAACAAGGAGTGATGGTATTTTTTTTGATAATATATTACATTAATAGTTAAAATTATTTCAATCAAACCGTCTTCGCGATATAGTTTTCAAATCATCCATCATATCAACATAAAAAACAAATATTTATTTTTTACACTTATTTTTATTTGGGAAAATACAGTCCTACGCAACCACTGTATAGCCCCCTCCAATTTTCTATCCTCCCTTTCTATTTGTTCATCTCATTCCATTTTTCAGCTTCCACACACACTTTTCATTTACTCACCTCATTTCCCAAACTTTATTTTAGTAATCTTTTATTTGGCATCCTCGACAATACATCTATTAAATCTTTCTCTCCCCCCGTTCCCCTTCAGCAAGTCCACTTTCCTTCAAAAACTGTTTATTCCAATGACTATATAATAAACTATCGACAATTTTAGACAAGAATAAAATTAAATTTTCAAAATAATATTTTTGACCTATGTTACTCGCCGATAAATGTAGATTTATATATGTGAAAGAATTTTTAAAAACGTCCAGTAGTTTTTGAGTTTATCCATGTATAATAACAAAGAACGCAAAAACAATGTGAAAAAATGTAAACCTTCACTCAGTATATAACTCACTAGTATAGATTAATGTGTTGGTTGTGTGATTTATTTAGGAGATGAAAATTTTTGTGTGAGGTACATCAATATAATATAAATAAGAATATTGTTGAGTAAGCTGAATAATGAACAACTCTTGGTATAAACTAGTGTTGGTTTCTATGGGTTTATGTAGAAACTAAAATTTTGCGGGTTTACATCAAGAAATACATATATAATAGCATTATTAAAATCATAAACACATAGGCCCGATGTTTCTTGAAGAATAGGGTGAATGCGTGAATATATTTTAGTTTGTGTGTTGTGTTGTTGTATAATACCATACCAGAGGTAGCTGAATCCCCGGTCGCTTTCACTCACAGCCAATGAGTTGCAAGCAGCAGCCCAGTCATTACGTCTACTAAACAAATACAAATATTCCGAAAACAATCCTAACTTGACATAAAAATATTTACGGTAAGTATTCAAAATTTAGTAATAAGAAGTGATTTTCAAATTAATTCTTCTATACCAAGTTTACTTGACATTATATTTAATTTAAATTAGATTAACAAACATTGAACAATAGAATTGAGCTCGAGACCATTCTGTCTTAGGGCTCCGATACTCTACAACTGAGCTATCTACGATTCAACTCATGTTTCATTCACACAATCGTCCCTCAGCGTTGAAGGCTTATACAGTGATGGACGGTGGAACAGTAAGCTAACATATGCAACAACCATACTATGTGAGACGATCATCTTGATCTGTTATCTCACACCAGGGAGGAATGTTTATTCATGCTGATTATGTAATACACGATTTAAATTTTAACGACGAAATCTAATGAAAAATCCACGCAACAATCACAAACTCAGAATCAAAGACTCAGTCTTAAATTATCAATGAAAAATGACCTTAACAAAAAAACGCTATCACCATAGCTAAATGTGTTATCGCATTAATGCAATGAGATAAAGGACCCCAGCCTCGATTCCTGTGCATTCTTATTTTTCAACTAATTTCAAATTAATTCAGAACTGTGATTCCTACAATACGGATATGACTGAATAACAATGGATTTCACATACTCTGTAGAAATTAAATTTATATATTTTCCTCAAATGTATTGAACCAACTCTCCATGTACTAGTATCGTTTAAAGTAAGCAATTTTCTCACCTTGAGTAGATTTCCCACTCGACCATTTTTTAGTGTATCCAATCATGTTGTTTCCCAGGCAGCGTGCTAGATAGTCCTTAAAAACCACATGAACCAATCAGGGTTCAGGAGAATGATAATAAATATTGGATCAGTCTCACATTTACAAAATATTATTTTTTTACTCCAGAATAATCTTAGGAACAATAAGCTAGTAACAGAATATAACCAACTAAAGATATGGTTTATTTCATCATTTCCGTGGAAACGAAACATGCATTATTTGTCAATAGAGACTAAAATAATCTTATTGTAGTTAGAATTTTGTAAATCCAGAACAGTTAAATTTATTCTAATCCTCTGATAATACACGTCATGACGTAATTTTGATAAAATAAATTATTATTTAATATTCCAACAAGTCCGTAACTCTTACATGAACAAATATAAAAAATTGTCAGTTACACTAAATATTATATAAATTTTAGACTACGTTTAATATTGAAAACAACATTATTTTTTTTATTTCTATAATCTTGGTCCTTAGCATTTATAGGTCATTTATAATATTTTTTTAATATGAAACCCTACAAAGTAGTTTTAATAATATTATCGTGTAGAGCACATATCGATGGTCACGAACAGAATTATGAACGATTAAGGATCGTTTGTTTATGTTTGTCGATGAGGGGTTCGGTTTCAAGCTCAAATCCGAAAGGCTGTTTTGAGAGTGGTTTTGCAACTATCGACATTTTTTAAAATAACTTACATTATAACAACATGTTCCTTAGTACGAATATACATACACTCACAGCCTAGATTAAAGCATCACACATATTTAAAATACAACCAATCACTTATCGCATTAATGTTATTTCAAGTGTTGAAAACTCGACATTATCTAATATCTTCATTGAGAACTATAGGTCAAGAAACTCGGAGGGCAGCATGACCATGCTTTACAAATTATATGTGACCGTTATACTGTTACATATGTTTTATACATTTAAAATTGAAATGAATATAAATAATATTTAATTTGGGATGTTCCTATGACTCCGAAATTGAATTAATATTTAACAAATACATAATAATTCGACCATTTAATTCAACTTGAGAATGGTACGCTCGAAATTACAATCAAAAAAATTGATATATTCAAGTAGGAGGTTTGATTCTTCTATTAAACCTTAGACATTGGTGTTGCAACCGTTAGTCGGGTATATTCAAGGACGTAAGATTAAATATCCCTAAGTTTTTGTTTTGCCTAATAAACTGAATATCTGTTTAGAATGGCAGATTTGAAAGTGTAGGTTTTACACAATAGTCATAATTAGACTTTTGTAAAAGGATGTAGTTTCACGAACTTATAATGTTTTTTTTACAGCGAATCTGATTTTGCATCTATCATGTATTTAAATCAATAATGTGTTCAGCAAATCGAATAGAAAGGTATTACTCCCCGATCAGCCTATGTATACAAAATTACATTCACAGTGTCAATTCATAGATATTACTTTGATTATTCAATAGTTGAGTTTGGATGATGGGCATGTACGGAAAACCAACACCTAAAAACGGCCATTCTGAACAGCAACAACCATTCAAATGATTTTTCTTTTTAAATCAATCCCTTATTACAAAAATTAGAAAACACTACCATCAACATGGCAAATTAAAACGTAATCCTCATTCCAACCAATCTATCTATATGGAACCACAATCAAGAAAGTTAATACCGTAGATTCATATTCAACTTATTTTAAATTCAATTCCACACCTTTGATAACATCAACAATAATATACTATCTATATTTACCCACATATCAATTGCACATATATTATACTAGCAACAATAGACTCATATATAATTATTTTGATTTTTATTTTATTTATTCTATTGAAGCTTACCCACTATATTGTTAATCAATCCAAACAAAAAGGTAATACGTTTAATAAATAAAACTTTCACAATTCTTCCACCCGCATAGTATTTTAAACAAATCAACTTCATCGCAAATAAGTAATGTAATTTTATTAATATATAAATTAATATTACGTCTTACCTATCTTCTAATTTCGCTTTAACTATTCAAAAATGTTTACCTATGTTGCGTCCCCATGATGGCAGTTTTGAAATAACTAATGAAACATCCATCCTCTATAAACCTCTATAGTTATGCAACCACTATTTTTTTGTTTGTTTTGGTTTACCATGGCAATCAATTGTTAGAAAGCTAATAAGAGAGAAGGACTCTCTATAGAAAAAGAAAATTGACGCGCGCAGTATTGAGACATGAATAAATGTGAATGAATGTAAAAAAAAAGGATTTAATTTGAGGTATGAAGTTATCCCGTTCCATCAGCAGCGCGCCGGTGAGAGTCGAGACCAGGACATCGATTATTTCCTTTCTCTCAAGCGGGGAAGATTAATGAATAACATGATCGGCTTGGTTCATTTTGAAGATCTATAAGTATGAGCTCTGCAGCCATGGATTCAAGAATGGTATACAACTTGTGATTGGGCATATCACCTCAAGTACTCACAGGACAACGAGTGAGAAGTTTATAAATTAATATAATTAATATTGACAGTTCAGGACCACTAATCACGGTTATTCACCAATTAATAAATGTTATTTAACTAAAACGGCTCTTATGCCGCAATGTT
The DNA here is from genome assembly GCA_039000515.1 of Timema cristinae. Classification (NCBI taxonomy): domain Eukaryota; kingdom Metazoa; phylum Arthropoda; class Insecta; order Phasmatodea; family Timematidae; genus Timema; species Timema cristinae. The sequence continues at coordinate 102,366 of JBCFYV010000137.1, read as the reverse complement.
TCACAGCTTAGATTTATAATTTATTCTGGTCCCGGGATAGTAGGAAATTATTTTAAAATTACAACAGCCACAATTGAAAATTATATATACATATACCCTCTTTGAGTATATGTCAGTCTTAGATATTTAATGGATGTTCACTATACTTACCAAATACTTTTCTTTTCTTTAGCTTCCTATTTTGGTACAAATTCATGTTCCACCCTTTCTGGTTGAGATTGTTGTTCCCATTTTCAAGCTCATATAGAGTATCATTTAATTTGTGAGTATCGACCACAACCTCACGGCGCTCACCCTTTTATTTCACTGGTTCTTTAGTAACTTCGCGACGAGCTACAGATTACCGTGGATACATACAAGGGATAAGTTTACCTGGTATGTTATGACTATCGCTACCAGAGGACTAACGGGCCACTTAAAGCCACAAAAATACCTTCATTGCTACATCCCCGCGATACCTCGAGAGGATAGAGTCTCGGTTTTTTTTAGGTGCTCTAGCGATGGAGTTGGTCATAGAGGAGCCGAGGTTTTATAACTACCCGCTACCGCCCCCCCCCATAAGAATTACAACATTGATTTTCCTTAGAACTTAAAATGATTTAACATAACACTAAACATGTCATTCTAAAGACCAAAGGTCAAATAAGTGAAAGGGAAACAAAAAGAATAAGAAAGTAGATAATTTATAATATTATTAGATAGGTTGAATTAAAGATTTTTTGCCAATCCAAATTCTTAAATATCGTTATAATCTTTAAATATATGTACTAGAATTGTATCTTCATGTTTTTAAATATAATACAAATTGAATCTTTAAAATCAATTGAAAAGCTTTGGTGCCACTTACAAATGATATTTTTTAAATTTCTTTCTATAACAACTATAAAACAAAAAATAACATTATTTTGTTGTAAATGAATTATATTGAGACCACGTTTGGTAATTTCTATGAGTATCTCATCCCAGCTTCCCAGGTCCTTGGTAATTCTTTTACAAATTGATTAAAATTTGTTACTTGAAGTACTCGTTATTTATAATACTACATTCTATACATTTTTTTGTTATTATTTATTTTACCTCAAATACCACAAGAATCGAAGTTTGAGCATGACTCATATATTTTTTTAAGTGTAAATGTAGTACATAGTCCACTAATACCTTCCTCATTCTTAACAAACAATGTTGATATGGTAACTCATAAGACAAACAACAAAAGGCCAATGTGTAAGAAAAAGGAAATCTTATAGTTATAAGATTAATTTTTATAGTGACATATTATTGATACTATATTACTCATCATTACACAGCAGTAACTAATGGTAAATATCACTACCCTTATGACCTCAACCTCTCACGTAGAAGACTGATAGGTCAATATCACATACCGATTACGACATAATTATCTAACGGTTGTAGACTGTTGTCTCAATATCACAACTCTAATTATCACCTCTTTTTTTTCTCCTAAAAGTCTCTAGACTGTTGCTATATCACAACCCTAAAGCTTTCTTCCTTCAACGGATGTTGGCTCTGGTCTTTATCACAACCCTAAGCTCTTTTACTCTAATGGCTATAAAATATTGCCAATATCACGTTCATTAACCCTTTTATCCTTCTAACAGTTGTAGAATTTCTCAATATTCACTAACCTTATGTCCCCCCATTTCTTTAAAGAATATTCATACTATTGTTCAATATCAACTATCCTAAACTCACTCTCCCTCACATGGCTATAACAGCGGTGTTAATATCACTACACAAATAGCATCTTCATCTGACGCCTGTAAACTATTTTCAATGTCACAAACATATATAAACCTATTCCTTTAACGAATATAACCTTTGTCAATATCATTATCCTAATGGCATATTCCAATAACGGCTGTGAACAGTTTTTCAATAACACTACATAATGACTTCTTTCTCTAAACGGCTGTATACTTTTGATTAACCATTCATTCATAGAGCTCTCTTCATCATTGAACACTGTATTAAATTAATACTTATTGCACATATTGCATTTATCTAATAAATGATTTGACCTTTAACCTAATTAAAATAATAGGTTCTCTATTGGTAAATAATCACAGTGTAACAACATAATAATTATGTATTACTGTTGTTTAAAGGCCCATCAACACATAGAGGTCATTTAGGGCCTGAAGTATCTAAAAAACTCATAATAAATCCCGATAGGGGAAAAAAAAAATGGAGATAATCCATTCACCATCTGAGACATCTCCATAGTGAGTGCTCAAATGGGCTCTAATATAATAAGGTTGATACACCAGCTATAAAACAAAACCACAGGTGTAATCACTGCACAATAAAAAGAACTAAACAAACATAATAAAATATAACACGTTAAAAAATGACACAACATTTAAAATGATAATACTTATAAAAAGACAAAAAAACATGTTAAATTAACAATAAACTGTTAAAACGTAAAAAACAAAAGATATCAAAAATGTTAAAAAGATCTCAATACGAGATCATAATCCAAATGACCTACTTATAAAAGTGACTCAAATAGCATTAAAAAGATCTGCCTGTGCGTATAAAACGGAGTAAACTAAAAACTCCATCCGCGCTATCACGTAATAAAAAACGTAGGTCCACCTTTAAATCAAGATCCAGGCGGATTAGGGGTAATATTTAACGACACTCAAACCAAATGTGATACACACTACAGAGGACATCGCAGAAACTTACTCACATCACTAGGGGTGGGTCCCACTCTCAATAAAAACCAATGGGTCCAATGATATGTGTGTCCGACGCGGAGTCTTGTCACGATTACCTCCTCTCTTCAAGACACACTCGTAATAGAAGAGGGCCACCACGACACACCGTCCCTGATAGGACCGAGCAGCTTGTATCTGATAGCAGGGGTCGAGACCCACGCCTTCGATGGCCAGGTGCGTAAAATAACCCTAACCCCACGCAAACATAGCCATTAGACTAAAAACATACACCAACTCGACCTCAAGGAGCATCGTGCCGGCCTCCTTGGCCACCGGTCCACCATTTCATTTCCTGAAGTGACCGGCGTGTGACCAGGAATCCAGGAAAAGTCGTAGCCGGATGTTAATGAATCAATTTTTTATCTCATTTGTTTCGTGAATCATCTTGCACGAGAGGATTTCACGAGTAGAGGAGTGGACAATGCCAACAGAGCACTCATGGAATCCGTGCAGATAAGAACGGAACGGTGACACTTACATATACAGGAAAATAACGATTTAAAAATGGCATAAAGTTCAGTGGCTACAAAACACTTAACTGGTTTTCACCAGGTAAAGCAAATTTAAATTGAGGATCCTTCCACAACAAAAGCACACCCACGTAGGCCCCGCACTTGTTTGAGGGCCATCTCGGTTAGTAAATGCGTTTAAAACCCCGAAAGCGGTTTGCGAGGAGCTCATATAAAGGTCTCTATCCCGTATAAAAAGTTGGGTGGTCGCTTTAGGGAACTTGGCAAGTCAAAATGGCATTGAGGTAGGCTGTATCATTCCAGGGAGAACTCTAACCTGGGGATGTGGGGATAGCCTTTGGCAGACTACTCCCACATGTGTCCAAAAACTGGATAGCACCTGATCCCAACCGGCCTTGTACTACAACTCCATTTATTTTTCATACATAGACACGGTTAGGGGGATGAAACACAGGATGGAAAAGCAACATGTTTCTGGCAATGCAATGCAGTTTTGACACGAAAGATGCCAAAGAACGACCGCCGATACAAAAGAGGGGGGCTCCCCGGCGTCGGCTACAGATGCTGACGACTGTGACTGGTAAAAGGCACCATTAGCCCACTTCGAATGCCAGCATGGTGGACGCTATCGAGCATCTTTAAACGCCTAGGTCTAGCTGAGCCATGAAACAAAGCTGCCGTAATAAGCTTTGATCTCTACCAAAGCACTATAATCGCATGTCGTAGGTTTCCCCACTCCAGCAACCCAAGAACGACCGCTAACAACTATTAGTAAATCGTGCTTTGAGGTGCAGCCTCGCTATCAAGGTCCTTTTATATGGGGGAAATCCAAGTTAATTTAAAAGAAAATAAAAGTCCCAGAATCCTTACGCACCTCCGAGACAGTAAAACAACGTGTTCATTAAATATTTGGTCTGGCTGTACTCCACGTAATCTATTGGAAGTGGAACGACCGTCGTCTTGCCCCTGAGAAGGTAAAGTCCACTACCGATCCCACATCACATATGATTGTTGACAGATAATTATCACCGCTACAAGGCCCGTGTAGACTTGATGAACTGCATTAGAATTGCGTAGCATCCACGAAACGGGCATGAACGAACAGGTAAGCGCACGTTGTCTTCACAATGCATTTATCGAGATAGCGAGGAACAGCGTACAGCTTAAAATACACCCTGAGGGCACCCCAAATTTTCGTTGAATAAAATTCATCGTATAAGGTTGTTTTTAACCTTACCACGGAAGAGTCTATCTGACATAAAACTAAATATAAAAATATGGAAGGTTCCACCAGAACCCCCAATTAGAACAGAGTTTTAATAATACCGTACTGCCGGAGGTGATGTCCGTAGACCTTCTCCAAATCTAAGAAGACAGCCAAGAGGTGTTGGTTTATAGCGGAAGCGTTTACGAAACTGCATGTTCAAGACGAACAAGGTGATCCACCGTGGAACGGTTACGGCGAAAGCCACATTGCATATCAGATAGTAATTGCGGGATATCTAATACCAAATAAAACTTTTATTGATCAATTTCTCTAATATTTTGCATACACGACTAGATTAAGGCTATATGTGTATAACTAGTTGCTCTAATTTACTTGCCACTTTATAAATAGGGAGTCGCGGTGCTTGCCTTCCCAAAGTGATGACATAATCAGCTCTCAGCAGAATGTCCAGTGCTTGTGAGGAAACTTAACTGATCTGATAAGCTTTCAACATAAAAGATTAATCTTAATCCTAAGGAAACTAGGATTAATCGTGCTCAGCTGTCAGGTTATTTTTAGAAATGCCTGTTTTCCGTGTTGACCTATATCACAAGGAAGGGGATTTTAAAGAAAGAACATCGTTTGGGTAGATTGGGATTCATTTTTTCCTACAAATGGTTGAATAACCATTTCCAGCTCCCTCTCCATATATGTGATTTTCTAAGAATAGAGTATAATTTAATTTTGATTAACAATTCATTCAAACCAAAATAATAATGGAATAAAAATTGAACACTGGTATAATTATCATGCTTAACAGTAACCAAAGGTCCCTTCATCTGTTTTTCAATCAGTTTTAATTGAAAATAAAGTTTGTCAATTATAGGAAGATGAATGTCATCACATATGTATATTAAATAATTTGAATAAATTAAAAAGATCAGAACATTTGAGAATCCACACATGCAATATTTTATGTAAAAACAAATAATAACTCTCAATTTCACAGAAAAATACAAAATCATATTTTTAAAATGGCAGAAGTTATATTTTATAGGAGATCAAATAATTAAATTTTTGTATAAAAATAAAATATTTTCTCTATTTTGGTGCAAAAAAAATGCAAGGTGGCCCCATACCGACTTCTCGCTCTTATTAAAAAACATAAAATCATCGAAATGAAATAATAATATATATGATGCAGAAACACATGATAGTTAAAAAGCATCACAGTCTAACACATGAAATAAACTCTTCATTTCCCAGACCTTGAGTTAAACGATTATATTTTCCTAATCCTTAGGAAATAATTGTGACTTATAAAAAATATATTTAGTATAAAAAAGTGTTTATTATTTTATATGATCTTACATACAATACCATGATGAACAATTTCGTATTTCAAATAGTTGTGTTTATATTATTAGACATGATATTAGTATTCGCCCATGTAAAAACACTTCCACATTTATTTTATTTAAAAATTGGTTGAGTCATTTTATAAGTACTATTAAAAAGTGTCTGGGTACAAACTAATTAAAACTTTTATCCAGTTGATATTCGAAAAAAATCTCTTTTAAAACTGCCCTTAAATTTCTAGGGTTGAATATATAATACCTAATCACTCCTATATAGAGTAAAACTTAATTAACCTAATACCAAGGTATCAAAACTCGGAAAAATTGTTTCGCTCTAAACAAAGATATAGATAAGAAAAGAAAACAGAACGAATAAAAGAATTCTCTAATTTTTTTTCGAAGCTGGCTTTATAAACGAAAATAATCATCGTAAACCTCGAGTCAAAAAGTACCATTACAATGTTATCTCATTTATGTATATGAAAAATATTTAAACCATTATATCAGAACTACAATTATGAAATATTCTGGTTCTCGAAGTGAAAACAATGACCCGCCTGGAGTTGAGAACCTCAGAGACCTTGGGGGGAAATGTATCAACTCCAACCAATAATACTGGTAAAATCTAATAGCAAATACACATACCACTTTTAAGTTAATTATAACTTTTAGTTATTCTAGATAACTGCTTAATTTGTTGTTTCCCCCAATAATATAAACTTTGTTCTAAATGACATAATCAACCAATAGAATACAAATAAATCTTGAGGAAGTTGAAGAACTCATCATCTGTCGAGATATCCTATCGTTTTATTTCTGATTTAAATGGCACAAGCGCTTTTAAATTAATCTATTCCAAATCAAAAACAATTTTTTTTTTAAAAGGCTAATTTGAAATTTATGATTTTTAATTTTTTTAAAGAAGCATGGAGCTTATACATTGTAAAATGTTTTGGAGAGACTGTTCTACTGGTTGGTGTAGGGACGACACAAGCATGAAGTTTAAAATATGAAAATATGTCTGTTACTTCACAATATGCTTCATTTAAATCATATACCATACATAATAATAAGTATAATATTTTAACAAGATGAAAATATAAAACACCAACAATAACATGGATCTAGAGAAACCACAATTATAATATACTTGACATACATCATGATTTACTGGCAACAAATAACAATTATAGTTTGATTTAATGATAAAATGAAGGCTTTTTGATTAATGAATCTATGTTTAATAAGAGAATATAAACGCAAATATACAGCTAAGTGTAATACAAAATGACTACTACAACATTACGGAGACCTCAATATACGAGGCTAATGATAAAAAGATACAAATTATTATTGGTCACCACCCAAATGATACTCTCCATCAAGATCAATGTACTCTCAGACCCATGATAAAAACGTGTATTTTTTGTAGGAAATAGCTTCACACAGTGGGTATCTATTTGTTTTAGTGAGAAACTGTATAAAGTAGTTGAGTAAGGACGTTCCTGGAAAGTCTCAATGCGCAATACGCGTTTAACCGAATACCATCTCTTCCTTGTGTCTCCCCGTCCTATCCACAGCCTGGTCTAATTAAAGTGTTTCATCAAATGTATCAAAATTAACTATAAATACTCATCTCAAGCCTATAATAGTCTGGCCCACGAGAAGTGGGCAGCAATCCCAGACTCACACTTCAAACAAATACTTGATTATTATGGTTCCCCCTTTACAATGTATTAGTCATCATAAAGTCAAAAATCGCCCACCAGTAAAGTATTGTCCACAAGATCGGCAGGACCAGTAAATCCTGGACGAAGCACCAATAAATAGAATTAAATCGTTATCTTAGTTTTTAGTGACGTCGTATGCATGAAATAATCCACTAAGGGGAAGTTTATTTATATGATTCACACCAGGCTAACACGATTGGGAATGTGACATCGTATAGCCCCAGGTGGAGTGTATTATTATTTAACTCCCACCGCACCTGACCGGATTCGCACGCTGGGGTCTGTCTAAATTCGTTTTTTTTTCCTTTTTGATTGTAAACATTATTGTTCCTTAATTTATATTCCATGGTTTATCTTTTTCCATTCCCATACATTTTCACCGTGATAAGTTTCAGGTCCCTGTCGACCACAAATGGGCCGATAACGGTAGGTTTTTAAATTATATTCCTGCCTCTAATATATTGTAATCCTATTATCATCCCATCATGGCTCTAAACGAAATATTGTTCAGTCCTTTAAATGATAAATGTCGACCAACGATTTAAGAGCCCTCTGGGGCGTGTGTATGGATAAGTGTATGGGCCGGCCATGTTCGCAATGTGTTAGCATGTATAAATCTGTTTTAGTTTTACACCAAAATAAATCCATAACAACATACAAACATCCGTATTAATACACCCCTTCCTAGCTAATTAAATATTACTAATATAATGGCGTAGGCAGAATCTCTTCAACTGCAAAATTCCAAAACATCTTATTTTGATGTACAAAGAAATAACTTATACGATTTCTACGATAGCTAATGATTATTACGAATTTGTAAACAAAAATAAAATCCACACCAGTGATGTTAAACCAAAGAGAAAATATATTAATCCAATATATTGAGAGTTTATGGTACTTCAACTAACAAAAGTTATAGAATAGGAATCCTATTCAGTGTATGTGCGCAATGTACAGTTTTTACATAATTTTTCACCGCGTATTTGTGTTATTTTGGCCATTTTTATGAGCAGGGAGAGGTATGAAGGCATTTCGATCAAATGTAGAACAACGTTTATTATATTTTTGTTTTTCCTCAATTCTCTTTTTTCTCAGGCAACATCATGGTGAAAGATTGCCACCGTAAAACAGGGGTGGATCCAGGTGTTCTCGAGTGTGTTAAGGGTTGCCGGCGCTCTCACAGGAAACTCCTTGTCGGGGGAGCTAGCCCACGAATAACTCTATCTCTGAGTACTCTCTCTGTCTCTCGCTATATAAAATTTGAGAATATCATAAAGATAAATTAGTAAATTGAAGCAAGAAAAAGTTAATCGATTATTCATGTATTCTGTTAATTTTTCTTTATTAGGCTAAACTATGGGTTTTTAAAATTTAGAATCAATTTAATGACAGTGATTGACACGCGAAGCAACTGCTACTGAGAAATACATGACAGTACAAACTGGTAGTATTTTTTACATAATTATAAGTAACGTATGGTTTAATTTTCAATTTTCATTGTTAATACTAATTACAAAAAATCTTGAAGAGTTAATAGGGGTGCACTCCCCTTTGGTGAGTCAGCCCCTGATTGAGCCAATTGAAATAAAATTACATTGGTTGTTTCATTCCGAATGATTAATTTTGGTATTTCTGCCATATTTTTATTATTAAATTTAGCAATCCCGCCACGTCGATAGAGACTACATGAATATTATCAATAGTACTGACTAACGATATTTACCAACCCAAGTTAGATATAACGTTAAATTACAAAACGTTAATAAAATGCTGGTGGCACAGGAGTCTATGCTTTTTCCTCACGAGAAAAAAAATCTAACAAGAGGTATATTTTCGAGTTTTAAACACTCTCTTGAATCAAGAGACATAATAAAAACAATAGAGAACAGACTCTACATAATGTCATTCACATTCCTTACTATGCAAATCTGTTTTTAAGAGTCATTTGCTTATACCACAGAAGGCATGTCTATCTGATTCCTTGCAGAGACAAAGTTATATTAAAATGTAAGACAGGTGAGTGGGTGCATGGAATGTAGGGCGCTCCGCCTTGTAATTTGCAAGACTTATACTCCTATTACAACCACCACCCTTTCCCTAACTTCCCAGTCACATTATGTGATGCCAAAAACACTCGGGTAGAAAATCTGTTTCTTCAAGTCATGTGTTTAAAATAAAATGTTTGATTTCCAAAAGCTTGATGTTAAAATAACATCATTATTCAGTTTAATTTTTTTAGGTTTCTCTAAAGGCACTAGTTGGGGGTTTTATAATAAACTGAAATGTTTGAGATGTCCTGTGGTTAAGAATAATCATGTAGACTCAATATAGCCAAAGTAGTAGTCACTAAACAAAAGTGTCCACTTACACTATATTGTATCTGTTTGATGGGAGTCAACGTGAAATGGAGATGTCTTTAAATGTGGCGGTTTTGGACAACACAAGAATATGGAAATTAAGATCAAGTGTACCGCATTATGCGTGTAGGAAAAGAGGGTAAACTATTGAGACAAAAGATAGAATAATTTGAGATAGACCACATCCGGAGAGTTTGAGAAAGAATGAAGAATTTAAATGATTTGGACAAATGTGGTGTGCCACTTAATGTAACGAGGATTATAAATCTATATTCCATTTATACTGATTCAAAGCCAAAAGAGTGTAGGAATAGGTGTTTTTATGCATACAAATGTTTCTTGCTTAGTTTCCATTTGGTAAAGCGTGTGTCTTTGACATAGTCCATGTTTATTAAGTCCTAGATTGTGTCATTCACTCTATATTAGACTATTTTACTTAAAAACTAGTTTTTATGCTGGTCTAACGGCAGGTGATTAAGATATTAACCAACATAACGGACTAGCCTTAAATTGATAAGCACATTTAAAGGTTGAGGTTTTGTTAGTATGAAGTAAAAATTAATTAGTTATTCTTTGCATGATAAAGTAAAAGTTGAACAATTAATCATATGTAAATTAAAGAAATAACAAATTGAACAAAATAAGTATAGAACTGTAAAGCTATCTACGCTAGTTTCTGTCCTGTGGCTCGATATTAAAATGTGCAAAGTTTCCTCTTTATAACTCATCTAGGGTCTTCTGTTGGTTGTCGGAAATACACTCGCATTATATTATGAAATTACATATAAAGAAGATACCGTCATTTAGATGACTATTTGTGATATGTAGAAGTTTCTATGTGATAATGATTCAGTACATCAAAGTCTAGGCTAATTAGGTGTTTGGATAGTTGAACAGTTCTAGAAATATGATCATTGTATTTTTGAAAGAAACAAAAATAAATTGGTTTAAATATAAAAACATATTTCACAACAAACATATTATAATGGTTAATAATAGTACTTGTAAGTTAATTTGTGTGAAAAATCTTAAATAAAAATAGTTTTATTTTAATTATATAGATAATTATTTTTAAGGTTTGCATAGATGGAGGTTCAATGATAATCCCATTTACGACTGAAATTTAGACAAAGTTATTTAGCATAGGATCGCCATTATAATAACTGTAGCACATATTTCCCATGTTGGATTGTTTTGTTAGTTGTTGTTGTTTGGTTGTGTATTGAGATGAGTTATCTTATTTCAGTATTAACCTTTTCCGCTTCGCCGCATATGGACCACAAAACAACATATTTCACCTTAATTACTCGGGAGCAATAAATGCACCCCACCCTACAAGGCTCATTGCCGTGGATGGCACATATTCACCCAAACGAAAACTAGACGAATAATGTGATCAAAATTAAGTTAGGATGATTGCAGTATGGTGTTATGCTAAAAATACGAAAAGAGCTGCAGAACGAACCATTGTGACACGGTACCGATATTTAATACCATGTGTAGCCTAAATAACAGGATAATTTTTACCTATTCAAATTTCAAATACGATGAAACAACTTAAAAATGTAAAAGTGTGTACACAATTAGGAAAATGGAAAAAGGGTAACCAACTACTATAATGCCCTATTGTATCAGACTATGTACTCGGAACTGGAATATGTGATACTAAATTCAAATGGAATACACCGGCTAATCTTATTGTAAAACATGGAATGAATTAACTAAAGGAACCTAAGGGCTATCAGTAATCAGTAAGGAAAACTAATACTATTCAATGATACTAGAAAAAAGAAGGGGGACTCCGTTCTGGCATCAAAAAAAGTACTGGAACGACGTTCCGCCCCAATGCAACCTCTGATGTTGTAAAACAAATGGGAGACTACTAGAAATCATGATGTTGTGCTCCACCATGAAGAAATTGTAAAAATAATTGATTAATTTAATACACAAACTTGAATTTTGGGCACAATATAACACACCACGTATTCACTAACGACTGTAATTAGTTTTAAATTAAAATTGAGAAAGTGTGGCCCAATTTGATATTGTGTAATTTTTCCAATCTAAACTGTACTTAAGAACAAAGAATGCACATGTAGTAACAGTGCGATATTTGACTATGTGCACTATCCATAAAACACGAAGAATATTGGACAAAAAAACTTTATAGGTGAATATTGAAGATACTCCGTACCATTTCCTTTTGCCGCCCATTCACTCAGAATGACTTAAAGAATTATTTTTTTGAGGGTGGGGGGTATAAAATAACAAAGTCTATCAAGATGTACCAAGCCACGTTACAAAATATGAAAGAACATACCTCCCCTAACCACAGAAATTCAAGATAATTAATACAGTTTTAAAATACCTATTTTAAAATTAAATTGAGATATTTTTATCGTAAATCAAGGTAATACAGCATTTGTAAATTATTTTAGTTTAGATTTTCAGTATGTAGTTAAAGTAGAATCCACAAAAAATGCTAAATTTATACAAGTCTGTCTTAACCCATGAAGTCAAGAAAAAATGTAAACATAATATTATAAATAAAAAATATCAACATAAGGTACTAATTTTTGAAAAAATTTATCCTTAAAAATGGGCCTAACAACAATTCAAAATTCATGTAAAGACATTAAAAACTCACGATGAATCAAGTTTTTTAATAATTTTAAAACCTATTACAAAATATGTAATATTATTGATTGTCTCAGAAATAAATTGTATATCATTGGCTCCATGTTGTGGCGATGGCCCCGATAGGTAGATATACCTCACTCCTTTCAATTGATGTTTTTGTCTGTTGGAATCCCAGTCAGTGCAAAATTATTTTGACTTATCAGTGTGAAATTTTTATATGTAGTAATAGTGCTTTCTGAATTTCTATCTATCGCTACGCACCAAGCCAAGACTGTGACCATCATCATAGATCGTTATCTTTGGCGCTTTCTTTGACCATATCCATGTGAGGTATTCACTTCTCAAAGCAATACTATCACTTTTGTTTTAAAGTGTAATACTTGAAAATGGTAGAAATTGTTCAATAAGCTAACAATAACCTATATTAGGCATATTTCCAGGTTGCTCTTAAACAACAATACTATCATTTTAAAGTTAACTACTTACAATATATTGTTAATTTAACGAGCTTTGCTTTTACTAAAAATGCAACTACAAAAACCTTATTTATTTATTTTTTATAAAAAATGAGTGTAGATACTATATATTTAGTGACAAGATGTCTTTGGATTATATCCGAATACAAAAATCTTTTTCGTATCGAGAGACATATTCCACAGTTATTTGTTTTATTTAGGTGATTTGGATATTCCATTTAATGGGAGAAGGTCATGGGAGTTGAATGAATGTAAAATTCAACAAAATTGAACTGGATTTGTTTTGATTGAAAGTCCGATAATCTACTGGTTTAGGAAAATGCCATGATTAGACGTTTGTACTCGCCACTTGTAACTAAAATGGCTGGCGTAATTGGTGTTCGGTGTAGTGGTTAATTTCTTGAGAGAGTAACAGACCTCTCCAGAGAAAGACACTCATTTCTCATTACGACATCATCAAGGATTAAAAACATATATTTTATTAAGATGGTGCCCGTTATTGGAAAAATATTATTATTAACACAAACCAAACTGTATTTATATTGAAATAGTATAACCCTTAGTCTGCTTCTACATGACTTATAAAGGGCAAGGTGAAGAAAGAGAAGATTAGAAAAACGGCTAAAAATATTGATGACTCTCTCAGGAAAGCAAGAAAACAGATCTAGAGGCGATGAAGAATGAAGCTGAGACGTCATTAGCGATCTAACTCGTCCCCCACGATATATCGTCCCCAAGGGATACTGTATTCCCTACAACGGTCTAGGTCGTCAAACACGGTATAATCTGTCAAACACGGAAAGATAGGACTTCTTCCCCCACGCTGTTATATCAACCGAGATGCATCGTATTAATAATCGATGAAACCTCGTCACATAAGTGCCCAACAATATAAATATGTATCCTACTCTAAGTACATAGAGTGCTAAAGCAATCACTTACGCCATCTAGCGAGCTGCGTCAGCTAAGCGGGGGTACACATTAGCGGCATAACAGTGGTCTTAATTTTTACATACACACCGAGAGACCGATAGCAGTGTCTGAGATATACCCAGGCCTGATTTATAGGTAAATGTCTTTAACAATTGTATTAAGGAGAAGCGTAGAGAACTTGTTTAATATATTAAAGGACTTTTACAATAAACAACAATAAAATTGAATGTTATACTTTATAAACTAAAATAACACAATATTAAAATAAAATAATTCACAAGAGAATTATATATTCAAAAATAAATTGTATAAACAAGAAAAATTCAATCAATTAAAAACAACAAAATAATATTCCAAAAACCACCCAAAGATTGTTAAGAACAAATTTAATTTTCAGAATGGTAGAACTAAAGCCTCCAACAACAACCTATCACTTTAATAATCAATTATAAAGTACAGCCCATAAAAAAATAATATATTTTAGAATGAAAAATTAAACAATAACAATAAAAATATGATTGATAGAAAGTGAACTAAACCATTTGAATCGGAATATCAAGTTCGTTATTAATCCAGAACACTATTTATAATTTTATGGGCACTACGTTACACTGGTTGCAGACCTCGGTCTAAAGAGTATTGTGAGTTTTGTACACTTGAAATAACATTATTGGATAAGTGATTGGGTTTTATGTGCTATGTGTGCATGCTTTAATCTTTGTTAGTTTCGCAATTCATACCAACACTGATGGTATAATGAAAGCTATTGTAAGGATGGGCGATAGGATTAGAAGACAATCTATGATATAAAGGAACACTCATATAACCAGCCGGATTTTATAGCTCAAAACGGCCCTCAACACGGCAAAACCAAGCTAAACGATCGTATTGTCTTTTCTGCGTGACCATTTGATAAGAGCACGAATAATAATATAATCTATATATAGGGTTAGATTGAACCAAGACATAGAGACAAAAATTAATGTTATGTTTTAATATTAAAATTTTAATAAATCCATATAATTTAGAATACTGATCAAAATATAAAATATAATTGATTTATTTAATAGTTTACGTGCTTTGCAGGACATAACAATTAAATTAAATATTCTAACAATGGTTAATATTACGATTTTTTATTTAGAGTTAAAATAAATCTAATATAGATTTAATAACATCAACAATAAAATTATTTTATAATTGCACCCAAATAAGAGCACGGTTCGTTTCCCCGGAAATTGACTGAAATAAACCATAACTTCATTAGTGTATTTAGTTGACTGATTACCTTGTAACTAAGATTTTTTCAGATACAAACTCGTAATATTGTCAATATGAGCCTGAACAAAATATTTATTTCTACTCCTGGGATGACAAATCCTGTTGTTTAAGGAACTGTCTAGAGCTGCCTGGGAACAAACATTATCGCTACAAACATTTTGAGCTTGTGAACTACAAGGTAAGACCATTTCTTACTTAAATGTACCTAGTTACATGCTATTTTGGTTCAATGCATATTGAATAACCAGTATATTAAATATCAAGGTGAAAAAAAAAATCATTAATATTAAGTCACTGTCTGTATTGAAGGGCATTGTTAAATTTAAAATTTAAATTAGATAAAAAAATAGTAAAATGCACAATAATCGAGGTTTGGGACTTTTATCTTAGTGAAAAAAGTTATCCCTTTTAGCTACCGGGGTTGGTATTTTGTTCAAGTTCTTATTTGAAGGGAAATTTAACACGGTTTTGGATGGGGCTTTTTTTTATTAAATTAGCTTTTAACGTAAAAATTAAAATCTTGTATTGAAATACTTAGCGCAAAAATTTTTTCCCCAAGAGCCCAGATGACTTTTGGTATGATAAATTTTTGGGATTTTTTTGCCCCGCTCATATGTATCTGCCCTGTTCCAAAAATTCCATTACAACTCAACCTTACCTAAAGTGAATAACAAAGCCGAAAAAATGGGAAAAAAATACATTTGTGTGATTTATCCGGGGCCGACGGGAAGTCGGGTATGTGAGTGAGTAAAATGGCAACAAAAAAAACACAACAGTGTTTTGATACAAAAACGCGTAAGTGTAGTGTTAAGTTGCCAACGAGTGTATTTTGTGTTTTTTTTTGTTTTTTTTCCAAGATACCCCTACGGCCACCTGAGGTGGGGTTAGTGATAGTTTTTTGAACGACAACATTTTAAAACAACAGGGGGTAGAACACAAATTATAATGAAATGCTAAGCGTCAAGGGTTTTAATTTTGTACTAAATTTTTTAGCGTTTTTTTTATATTTAGTGACCATTACATGCCAAACTGAAGTTGGGTAGGGTGGTTTTACCGCGGGGGAAAAAGCCCAAGAGGGGGAAATGGACCAACTCGGATTTTAAAATAAAACGAAAAAGGGAAAGGGGGCGATGATGACCCCCTGGAAGAACAAGGGCCGGGAAGGGGGCCCCACCAACACTGAAAAAAGAAAAAAACTTTGAGGGCCCGTTTCTGGACTCAAGCGAAAACTCAGGGCCAAAACCGGGGCCGGAAGTTCTACAATCGAAGGCCTAAAAGTCAAAAACCCCAAAAATTTCAAGCTTTTCTAGCCCCCGGGAGGGAAACAACGATTTTGTCCCAAAAAGGGGAAACCCCAGGGAAAGGAAAAAAAAAAAGTTCCCCCCCCAAAGGCGCCAAAAAAAACCCCCCCCTGATAGTAAAAAAAAGCAACCAATAAACAAAACAATTTAAAATCCAAAAAAAAAAGGGCTCAAAAAAGACTAAAAAATTTTATTGTATTGAAAGGGGGGCAATGTGGCAGGGCCCCCCTTCAGGGGATTACCCCCCTTTGTTAAAGCTGCTAAAACAAAAACCCCTTTTGGGAAAACTTCCCTTAAAACCCTTTTCCCCCAAAGGGCCAACCCCCTTTCCCCAAAGGGAGTAATAAAAGGGGCCCGCATGCAATTTGGGCCCCCGCAAAAAAAAAGGAAAAATGGAAACCCGGGGTTTCCCCCCCCCCAAACCCATTGGGCAATTAAAACTGGGGAAAACTGCTCCACAGGCCCGCGACCCCCGAGACCCCTCCCAAATTTTTTTTCCCAACCCCTTTCGGAAAGGGCAGAAGGAGTGGCGAGAAAAACAAGGTAAAAAAAACAAACCCCAGGGGAGTGAAATCGAGAAAACCGGTTCACAGGAAAAAAAACCAAAAATCCCTTTTGTTCCAACGTTTCGGGGGCCACTCCCAAAACTACTGTCCCAAAAACCCAAAACCGGGGGTCAAGTTTATGGGGGGGGCACCTGACAGAAAAGGGGCCCCAAAAAAAAGGAAAAAAAACAACACCACCCCCAATGGTTTTAAAAGGGGAAGGGAAACCCCACGCAGCAAACCCCATCGCAATTGCCCTAAATTTATACTTTTAGCGGGAAAAAAAAACCAAGGGTCAGGAAAGACAAAGGGGGGGAAAACAAAGTGGCAAAAACCCCTTCCCCCCGCGGGGTGGGGTATCTTAAACCATCAAAAAGGGCCGGGGAAAATTTTGGTTAACCAACCAAACCCCCCCCAAAAAACATGGGGTTTTTAGCAAACCTCTTATAGTGGATTTTTCAAAGGGGCCCAAAAAAGGGAAAAAAAAAGAACCGTGACACGGGGGGAACCCTTTGGGTTTAAAAAGGGCCCCCCCAAAAAATCATCAAAAAATTTTAAAAATTTTCCCCCGGGGTTACCCCAACTCCCGAGGAAGTTTGGAAAAGGCTGAAGGGAAACCCCCAAAAACCCAAAAAAACCAAAGAATGATACTTCTTGAACCCCCAATTTTAATTTTTTTTTTGCGATTTTTAAAAGGGGAAGAGGCACAGAAACTCTTTGAACATTTTTTTCCCCGGAAAATGCTAATGGACTGGTCCCAAACAAGAACACGTTTCCAAAAACTTCTGGAGACGAGGAGTCGCCATTGCCTGATCTGTGGACCCAAAAAACAGAAAAAAAAAAAGATGGGGTTTTCTTTTTTTACAGTTTTTACCGGGGGGGGGTAGACCAGTTGGCAGGGGGGGGGCAAAACCCGGGGTTTTTTTGGTGCGTAAAAACCCTCGCCCATTCCCAAAAACAATTTCCCCCGGGGTTTGGATTATTAAAACCCCCCCCCTTCGATAGCCTTTCCCCAAGGGCGGAAAAAAGATAGTTTTTAAACAGGGTTTACGAACCCATGCCCCCCTTCACCCGGGGACCTAAAAAAGACCAGGGTCGAAAAAGGGTTTTTTCCTCACCCCCGGGAGACCTCAACAAAAAACCCACAGCAGGAACAGTCGCGTGAAAAAACAGGCAGGCCGGAAAAGGGTTTTGGCCGGGAAAAAAACCCCAAAAAATTTTTAAAAACAGCCCCGGGCCCCCCCAAAACGAGCCGAAAAAACTACCTTCAAACTCCCGGGCATCCCCCCCGAAAAAAGGGGGAAAAGTGGGCCCTGAGGGAAACTCGACACGCTACCGGAAGATTTTAAAAAGGGGCCCTGAATAAACCCCCCAAAAAACCACCCCCCCGGGGCCCGGGAAAGAATATTTTTTAAAAACAAATCCAAGACGGGCAAACCACGGGAGGAAATACCCAAAAGGGACGGGAAGGGAATCGAGGGGTAAAACAGAGGTTTTTTCCATTAAACCCTGGAAAAAAATTTCCCCCGGAAGTTTTTGGGGGGGCCTGACGGCTACAATACAAAAAAGGGGTACCGGGGAAAAACCCGTTTTCTAAAACCCAAAAGGGTGACGTTAAAGGGGGGGAAAAAAACCCGGGCTGAGCTTCATGATACCCCCTTAAGAAAAAACCCGGGGGAAGGGAAGGGCCCCCCCGGCACCAAAAACCCCGGGGAAATGGGGCTAGAAACAACAGGCTAAAAGCCCTGGTGGGGGGGGAAAGGGGCCAAAAGCAAAAAAAGGATCTCCAAGGGAAAAAAAATTCAAACAAAAAAACTTTAGCGGGGGGGGGGGCAAGGGGGGAAAGGCCCCAAAACACTAAAAGGGAAAAAAGGGAAAAAAACCGACCCACCCCCCATTTGGGGGGAAAAAAGGGGGGTTTGGGAAAACCCCGGGGAGGGGCCCAAAGGGGCGGGGCCCAATTTTTTGAACGGGGGAAAAAATCAAAAAAGGGGCAAAAAAAAGGGGCCCCCAAGAGAATTTTTTAAAACCCGGGACAGTAAAAAAACGGGGGGAAAATTTAAAAGCCCCCCGGGGTTTTTGGGGAACCCCAAAACCCCCCCCCCGGGGGAAAAAGAAGCCCCTTTTCCCGGGGGGAAAAAATTAAGGCCCCAAAAAGGGGGGGGGCCAAGACGGGACCCAAAACCCGAGACCTGCGACACCCCGGGAAAAGGGGCCCCCCAACTATTAAAAAAATTTTTTTAAAAGGCTTTTTTTGGGGGGGGGTTTTATTTCCCCCGGAGGGGGGGAAATTTTTCCACGTTGCCCTCTTTTCCCTAAACCGGGCAAGGCCCGGGGGCAAGTTCCCGCGAACGGGGGGGCCCCCATCAGTTTTCTTAAAAAAAGGGGGGAAAATTTTTTAAAAAAAAATAAATTTTGCAGGGGGAAAAAAGGGGCCGGGGGCCGGGAGCCCCAAGTTTTTTCCCCCGGTTTCCCATTTTCTTTTTTTTCCGGCCCCGGGGAAAAAAACGATCCCCCTTTTTTCCGGCCTAGGGGGGGGAAATTGAAAAAAAGGGGTTTAAAAAAGGGGGGAAGTCACGCAGCAAAACTTGGAAAGAAAAGAAAAAATTTTTGGAAAAGGGTCTGGCCCCCCGGGCCCCCTTATCTCAAATTAATTCCCCCCCAATTTTTTCCCAAAAGTATATGCCCCGGGATAATAAAAATTTTTTTAAAAAACTGGGCAAAAAATTTTCCGGGCCCAAGGGGGGGAAAGGGGAAAAAAAGGGTCGCCCCTTCCCATAGGGCGGGGGGGGGGGTTTCCCAACGGGGGCAAAAACTCCC
Source organism: Timema cristinae (assembly GCA_039000515.1). NCBI lineage: Eukaryota > Metazoa > Arthropoda > Insecta > Phasmatodea > Timematidae > Timema > Timema cristinae. The sequence goes on along the minus strand of JBCFYV010000137.1, from coordinate 82,498 downwards.
CCTTTTTCCCCCTTTACATATTTACGCCCAGACATCCCCAAAAAACCCAATGAAAAACCCCCCGGGCCGGGGGCAACATACATTTCACCCCCCCCAACGGGAACGTAAAAATACCCCGGGGGTTTTTCTGCAACGATTTTTGGCCCGAGTTCAGCGGGGGGTTTTGGAAAAGGGGGAAAAGAATTAGAGAAAAACAGAAAAATCTCACCATTTTGTTTTTTTAAAAGGGAGGGGGCCCCCCAAAACCCCCCGGGGACCAGTTTGTAAAATTGGGGGGGGGGAATCCCCTACAAAAACCTATAAAAACCTTTTTGGGGGGGTAAACCCTTTTTCTAGACCGCAGGGAAGGAGCATGAAACTAAACAAAAAAAAAAGGGCCCCAAGGGGGGAATTTTTTTCCGAAAACCCAAAGGGCCCTGCTAAAAACCCCATAAAAAGGGATAAACCCCAAAAATTTACTTTTCAAATTTTTAATACAACCAATACGCTGGGGGGAAGTGGGGGTTTGGGGGAATGCCCCAAAATCATTTTTAGGTAAAAAAAAAAAACAGAAAAAAAAAAAAACAAGGTGATTGGGAGTATCCTTGGTTTAAACCCCCCATCCAGAAACGATTTCTTTTCACAAAAACCACTGGCTGTGGAAAAAAACAACAAAAACCCCTTTTCGCCCCCAAAAATTGGGGTTTTTTTTCCCTTTTTTTCATCAAAAAATTCCAATTTTTCCCTTGAAAAAACCCCCCAAAACCCAAGGGTTGCCCCGGCTCCCACACCCGGGCTGAAATTTTTTTGGCTTTTTCCCCCCCCACCCAGGATTTGGGGGGAAAACCCCCCTTCGGGGGGTGTTTCCCCCCCCTTGGGGGAAGGGTTTTTGGGGCCGCAAAAAGGGCACCCGGGCCCCAGCGCCCGGGGGCCCGTTTACCCCCCCCAGCCGCCCCCCCCACCCCCACGACCCCAGCAGGGACCACGGGGAAAAAACCCCCCCCCTTTTTTTTCATCCCCCCCCTGAAAAAACAACCTGAAAAAAAATCCCCCATAGAAATATCTCTGAAAAATTAACTTTTTTTCTTTAACCCCCCCAAGGTCTCTTGGGGGGTCCCCCTTCCCCCCTTAACATCAACCCCCATAAAAAGGGGTTTTTCCCCAAAATTTTCCCCCCCAAAACCCCCCTTCGTTTCCCTTTTTTGCTCCATCTCTTTTTTCCCTGGCCCCCTCCCCCGCCCCCCCAAATTTTTTCCGATTCTGGGGGCCCCCGTGCTCACAAATTTTCCCCCTGAAATTTTGGGGGGCACCCGTCATGCCCAAAAAGGCCTCCATCTCCTTCCTCCTGCACCATTTCCCTTGTAAAATTTCCCGGTTTTAAAACTTGCTCTTTTTCGCTCAAAAACCAAAACCCCCCACCCCCCTTTGGGGGTCCCCCACCAATCCACAAAACACAAAAGGGATAAAAAAACCCAACCCAAAAGCGAGGGGATTTTGGCCCAAATTTCCCCGGGGGTCCCCGGGCGGGGGCGACTTTAAAAAGAAATTTTCCGGGGCAGCGAGGCGCCCCTTTCTATAAACGACCCCCCCAAAGGGGGGGGAAACGCCTTTTTTTTAGGGGCCCCGGGCCCCCAAAATAAAACCCCCCGAAAAAGGGGGGAAACAAAAACCCCCGGGGGACAAAAAATGAAAAATACATCTGCACCCCTTTCCCAAAACCCCCTTTTCCCTATTAAATATTTTTAAACTTACTGTAAAATTTATGTCAAACATTTTTGGAAATAGTTTTTATTTTTTCAGGCATAATTTGGCATTATTGCAGTCTAAACACACCTAAAGGGTTAAAGGACTTTAATTCGCAAACTATAAGGTATCCCCCCCACCGGGGAACCCCAAACCAGGGCCCTATAGTAGCAACCACTCTTCTTCAAAAACCTGAAGCTAGTGTATGAAATTAAAAAAGTTTTTTAAAATTTATTTTATTTTATTCGTTTTTTGATTTCCTCCCAAAAATTGGTCCCTACAGATTACCAACCAACGCAGAAAATTACCAAAATGGTCTTTTCTCTAATCGCTCACATTTTAACTATTAACCTCCATTTAATCTAAAAATAAATTTAAAAATTAAAGGCCGTACTTAAATTTTTATTTTATTTCATTTGCTTGCAGTACAAATTATCTCTAAAAAATTAATTAAATATTTTATTTTTAAAAATTTAAAACACATTTTTACGTAAATTTCTGAAAACAAAAAAAACTTTTTGACAAAAAATTTACGTCCCACCCTCGTATGGTTAAACGTTTACCAAGTAACACGTAGGCACGGGGTTTTTTCCCCCAAAAAATAGGGGTTTTTTCCTAAATTTTTTTCCACCCATTAAAAATGCGTGACACTCAATTTTAAAATAGCATCCCCTTTTCCCATTTTTTTAAGAATTAATAAGCATGTAAAAAAAACGGTACCCAAAAACCTTTTGGGGGGGGAAAAAAATTTTAGACACATTGCCATTTTCCCAACAAATTTAAATACATTTGTTCGACAATTTGGACTTAAAAAATCCGGGTGTTGAAGTCCAATTGCCCCAAGAAAAAAAATTATTTAAAAAAAAACCAAGGGTATCAATATCCAAACAGGGGCCGCCCAAAACACCCCTAACCGTTTGGTAAAAGTAATAATTTTTTTTTTCGTTATAGATTTTTCCTTTTAATGGGGGACAAAGGGCGCAAGTATTTTTTCATTTTTTTTACAATTGAATTTCTTGGCAAAAAAAAATAAATTTTTATTTTTTATTATTATTATTAGCACCCCTTTTTAACCCTTTTGGGTTTTAGCACTTACGCAATGTGTAAGGTAGGGTTATTTTGAAAATAATGAAGGGAACATTTAACGTGGAATCCAACCAGGGGCGGGCCGGCCCTTCCAAAACATTCAAAAAGATGTTTTGCAAGGTTGGGGGGGGTTTGAAAATCAAAAATCTTTCCCCGGGGCCCCGGGATTGAACCCCGGCTTTCCAGCACAAAGGGCTGACCCTTCCCCAAGACCCCCTGGCCAAAAAATAAATAAAATTTTTTTCCAGGCAACAAAAGTTTTTTTTTTGCCCAAAATTACAAGAACTTGAAAACTGCAATTGTGTTGCAAAACTTTTTCTTTTTTTTTAAAGGGTTTTTTTGAAAAAAACAAACACCCCTGCAGATATTCAATTTCTTTAATTTTGGTGAAATGTAAAAACAAACCATTTTTTTATGGGGAATATTTTTTTATTTTAAATCAAAAATTTCAATTTAAAAAACTGTAAAAAAAACGGCGCCCCTTCTAAAAAACCTTAAATTTGTTTTGGATTTTGGAAAATATTTGAACAAAAAAAAAATTTTTAAAATTTCAAAATTAAATTAAGTAAAAATTTTTCTATTTTTAAAAATGAGTTTTTGTAAAACCCCGTCTATACTTTTTTTTATTTTTTAAATAAACAGACTGTTTTAACGGGAAAGGGGTAACCGAATTATTTAATTTAAAATCAACCTCTGTTGATTTAAATTATTTTTTTACTAAAAAAATGAATTTTTATTAAATTGTAGTTTAATAATGAAATCGAACCAAAACTAAAATTTTAAATAAACCCCCTTCCAATTCCCCCGTTGGAGGAATGAAACCCGCGGTTTATTTTATTGGGATGTTTGAAACCCGAAGGTATAATAACCTTCGGAAAATTTAAAAATTTGCATTACCTAAAAAATTAATCATCTTTTCGAAAGTAAAAAGCAATTAAAAAAAAAATTAAAAACTTTTAAAGATAAAATTTTTTGGGGTTGGAAAACTTGTTTTAGTTGATTGGGATTTTTGAAAAAAAATATATGAAAATCTTTTTTTTTCAAAATTTTCCCGGGAAAAATAGGAAATATTTTGTTTTATGTGGGGAATGAGCTACAATCTATGATATTTTCGCATGCAAGATGAGAAAATAAACACCCTTCTTCAGTCTTGGGAAAGTTGGGACGGCAAGAATGTTGCTTTGAAAGGGGGCAGGTTAATAGGTTAATGTTGAAACTCCAAAAAAAAAATTTTGTCTTTGCGAAAAGAATATTCGATTCTGGGGGCCCCATTTTACTTTATATGACATTGTTTTATTTAAAAGAAATCCAAAATCTCAATAAGTGGCATTAGGAACCGTTTTCGTGTGGGCCCCCCTCAGAAAATAACCTCAATGTTTAGAATGTTATAAACTAAAATTTTTGGGAGGGTTTTTAAAAAATTTTTCGGAATTTTTCTTTTTAAAAGGGTTCTTGTTTTTTTTAATTTTCGGATTCTTCACATGCTGGTTGGTTTTTGGATGAAAGGTTGTTTTTTGTAAAAAAAGGGTTTCAGGGAAATTGACCGATCCCCGTCTTAAAACCCAACTATTTGCAACCCCCCGGGTGCTGTTTCCAGCTGGGGGAAATTTCCCCAAAGGGGGGGGGGGCAGTCCCCGGGTTTCCCCAAAACCAAACTGTGGCCTTAGCAAACCGGTTTATGAAAAAAAAAACATAGCTGAAAAATAAAGGGGAAAACCCCGTGAATTCTTTTACAAAACGACAATCCCGCTAAATCTTTTTTTTGGGAAAAACTTGTCCTAAAAATTTTTAAAAAAAGTTATTCCTTAAAAAAATTTTTAAGCTTTAAAATTTCCCCTTATCTCCCACGCACCCCGTTGTTTTTCCCTTTTTAATTAGAAAGCATGTAAAAAAAATACTCGAGTCAAAATTTTTTTTAATCCCCAAAAAAATTTTTGGATTTTGGGGGAGGAGAATGTGAAAAATTTAAAATCATCGGTTTAATGCGGGGCATAAGGAAACACGGGGTGGTTAACTCCTTTACCCCAAACCCCTAAAAAAACATCTGTGTTTGAAGTAAGGGGGTATTTGGGGGGCCCGTTTCGAAAGAGGAAAAAACATTGACCCCTTCCCTTGTCATCTCCCCAAAAAGGACATCTGGTTTTTTTTACTTCTCTCTCCCAAATTTTTTCTTGTTTTTAAGGGGTTTTGTAGCTCAAAAGGGCGTCCTTCTTTAATTTACTCTGACAATGACCCCAACTTCCGCCCCAAAAACGTTTTTTTAAACACTTTTGGGAAAAAACTTCTAAAAAAGTGGTTAACATCACTTGGAAATTTTAACCCCCAGTCTAATGGTGGGGGGTTTTGGGAAAGGTTAATAAGAAAAAAAAACAATTTTTAAAAGCAAATTTAACAAAGTTTTTTAAACTTTCCCAAGAAATGCTTATTTTCCCCTTTGTAGTAAAAAGCGCCTTAATCAACCACTGATATCCCTACAGAAGTTGTGGCGTTTTTAAGTCCTCCCCAAGGTTGTTATCTAGAAAAAAAAGGGGAAAGGGGATTCCCAAAATATGATTTTTGGTGTTAAAAGTAAACAGAGAAACCGTTTTTTTTCTAAATCAAATAAAAATTGAAAAAAGGGTTTCACAATAAAAACGGGGGTTTTGGGGCATGTATAAACGAAACAAGTAAAACTACTTTTTAAATTGGTGAAAGCTTATTTGGGGATAAGGTTCCCCCCCCCAAAAAGGAAAAAAGGGGCCTTGGGAAAAAATTTGAATTTTTTTCCTAATTTGAATAAAAAGGCTCGCAAAAAGTGACTACAAAGGTGTAATTTGGCCCAAAAAAAAAAAATTTCTACCCACAGGGTTCCGTTTTAAAATTTTTTGGAACACAAAGGGACTTAGTTACAAAAAAAAGTAACTTTTTTCAAAAATTCCTTTTCAGAAATGAAGAGACCCTTAAAGACCCCACTTCTAGAAAAAAAGAGCAACTTCCCTCAATGACCGATTAGTTAGAATCCCCATCCCAAGGGAAGGAGGATTTAGAGACAAAATCAAGTTGGGCTTAAAAAATATTTTTTTACGTTGTTGTAAATTTTTAACAAATTTAAATTTTTCTTTTGAAAGGGTAGTTTGGTATTTACATTTAAATTTTGAATTTAATGTTATATTTTGTGTTTTTTCTGTAATAAAAATAAATCATATTTTTTTCCTTAATTTTAACATAAAAAAACTTTTTTTTTTTCCCAAGAAATGTTAAGATTTTTAATTTATAACAAAATTTAAAAAAAAGTTAGGCTTATTTTACGGATGAGGTAAAAAAAGTCCTTAACTTAAAATTTTAAAATTAAAAATGTATAAACGTTTTCACAAGTGTTTTTTTTTGCCCAATTTGCGCGAAAAGTTTTTTAATTTTAAAGTTAATTATTTGAAAAGAACCCTTGTTTTTTTGAATTTAAAATTTTTAACTATGTTGGGATAAGAGCAAAATCCCCCAAGCAATAAACACTTTTTTTAATTTTTTTATTCATCCCACTTGATTATATTACATTCTTAAAAAACCCACTTATAGCCAAAGGTCAAGGGCATTTTTTTATTTGCTACCACAAAGAATGGAGTTTCCAATAGGTTCTACAGGGGGGGGTTTTTTCTTAATTTTTTTTTACTTTTTTAAACCCGAAAAGGGGGTAACTATCAAAATCTTCCTTCCTTTTGGGGTTATTATAGTCCAGGGTTTTTTGGCCCTTACGGTTTATTCCAAAGGCAAAATTTTGGTATGTTTTTCGTTTTTTTTTCCCCAAATTTAAAGTAAAAAAGTAAAATTTTAATTTATTTAAAAAAAATTTACGTCTAAAAGTTTAAAAAAAAGTTTTAAATCAAAACACCCCACTAAGGACTTGATTTAAAGGGGGGCTATTAAAAAAAAAGGGTTAGAAAAATTTAAAAAAAAATTTTTGAAACGTTCCCCCGTTTTTTAAAAATTTTTCTACTAAGGCTTATAAAACCGTAACCCTTATTTAAATTTTTCAACGGTACTTTTTCCACACCCCTTAAGGTAGGAAAAAAATTTAAAATTTTTTTTTCCTGGGGACTAACCCCATTTATCAAAATTCATAATTATGCCCTTCTTCTTCCCCTGGTTTATTCTTTTTTTGTTTTTGTCGTTTTCTTAAAACCCTTTCATCTGTTTCAATCACTCCTGAGATTGAAATAATACTTTTGGAAAAAAAAATTTAGGAGCACGTCTTTATTTAATTCCTAATTTATTTCTTTTTCCCGGGGCCATGTAAAATTCTTCATTAGTGAGAATTGAGCGGTTAACTAAAACAATTCCATAAATTGTAAATAAAATTTTCCCTTTTTTTTTACAGCCCCATTTTTGGTTAAAAAGTTTTTAAAAGGCATAAAAACATATTCAAAAAGGGGAAAACGGCAGGAGTTTGGATTTTTTTTTTTGGCCCAAAAAATTACTTTTCATTAGCCAAACCCAAACTTCAATTTAAATTTTTGGCAAAATGTTTGCATTGTAAAAACCCCAAATTTTGATGTTTTGAAAAATAACCCCGCTGAGGTGGGAAAAAATTTCTTTACAGGTTTGTTAAATTTAAGATTAGAAACCACTTTTGTCGTTAGTTTTAATGGAAACTCCTAAATTGGGGGGTCATTTAAAAGCTAAAAGTAACTTAGTACATTGAAAATATTAAAATTTTTAAAACAAAATTTTTGTTAAAAAATTCCGCCGAAACTTTAATTTTTAAGTTTTTTAATTATTACGATTTTCTTTTTTCCCGTTAAAAAGGCAGTGGTTTTAAAAAACCCCCCTTTTTTGCGTGTAAGAAAAATATGACTTTACTTCTTTTTATATTTCCCAAAAAAAAAATGAAGAATTATTTTTCCCTTACTTTTGTTTTTACCCTTTTTCGAAAAAAAAACTTCTTTGATTTGGGTGCAACTAAAAAGACAAAAATAATATTCCCCAAAAAAAAAACTATTATATTTCTTCTACAGGGACTGCTCGAATGCTGTTTCAGTAATAAAAAAAAGTCAGGGGTAGTCTTGAGCTTATATAACATGAAATTACTTTTTTTCCAACTTTTTCTGACAACATCGAGACTATCAGATTTGGTTGTGTGTGTTAGAAAAGGAATTTTACTTGATTCGTCGTAACATTTTTGTTTCATCGAAGAGAGCCTCAGTTAAATCACGAAGTTTGGAGGTCGATGTAGTTGTTTCGAAGCTTTTTTATTTTTCTTGTTTTATTAATCCATTAAATACAACCATTGAACACAATTTAAACTGCACATAATTAATATATGCCACAAAAATATGATCTAAATTATTATCTTGATGCAATACAAATGATACAAAAGACATGGGCCAATTCATACAGTAGGCAGTCACGGAGTATTTCATCATTTTTTTTAGTTTTAAATTGTCGATAATATTCACCATATTTCTGTGTCAACTGTTTTAATATCTTTCAACTTACTTTTTTTTTTTTTCTATGAACAACACCACTGAAGTTTAAATACTAATATTCAATCCCCTTTAAAATACCTGCGACATTGATTTATTTTGGGTTTATTTTAATTTTTTTGTTAACATGGCAACAGCTTTTTTTTAGGAAATAACCTACATTTAATGGACGCTTTAGTTTTCAGAATAGTAAAACTAGTTTGGTGCGATATTATTAGTTCAATTTTATCTTATTTTTCTTCGTAGTTTCTACTGGGAGACATTTCGTTTTAAAGTTTGACTATTAATAAAACAGAGCGATATAAATTTAACCTACAATAACTACCATAGGTGGAGATATTCATCTTTAAATACTTAGATGTGATGACAGCAATCTGTTGAGTCTTTTTACAAGAAAAATAAAAAGAAGGAAGACTTATACATGTAAGAACTTTCTATTTACTACACCTAAATCAGGACTACAATTACACCTACATTCTCTGTTTTACTAAAATCATTTTTTCGGTATTTAAATAAGTTCGTAAGGGGGACAGACACACCTTAATTCATTTAACCCTTTACTAACCACAAAATTTTAATAGTGATAGGATTTTTTCAACACTCAAGTGTAGAGTTAAGATCAGTACTTACGTTATTGTCTAATTTAATGATCATATCTAATGCCAGAATCTCAATAATAATCATATATAACTTACTTTGGAAATCATACTGTAGTTTTAGAATTAGAATTTTTTGGCGCAAATAATGGGGCATAATTTTTTTAACGTCATTAAATCAAAATTTGTGCACACTAATGAAGTTATAATTTTTGCCTTGTAACCAATACAATATATTACATTGCTACATACTTTTGAACCGTAATTATAGTTTCATTCATTAGGAAATAGAATAGAAGCTTACGTGGGTTTGGGAGGGTGGAGAGGGTTAGTAAACCGAACCGATATTTGTTGTAGTTTCCAGAAAAGTGTCTAGTTATTATAATTTGCAGCCATGTGAATTAGATGGGGGGTAAAAATGGAGATAAACATAATAGTGGTACCTTCAAAAATATTGGTTGATGCCACGTTTTAAGTTCGCTATTAAAGAAACATCCAAAAAGTAACTTCATTAACCCCCCCTTGGTGACATACGGTTTACATGCTACTCCCCGATGGACTAGACTGCCAAGAACGGGGAGATCAGCCTCAGATCACGGTCGGCAAAATTACATCGAATTTTAAATAAATGGTTTCCCCGTTATTATTATTATTATTATTATTATTATTATTTGAACCACGTATTACTACCCGTTGGGTTATACGCACTTACGCTAACGTGTAAATTTTGGGTGATTGTGAGATGAAAGGGGACCTACAGTTTAACGTGGGAAAACCGAATCACGGTGGAGGCCTGGCATTCCACATTCAAAGTTGTGATAATACACGCGTTGTCAGAGGTGAAGGAAGGGTTTGGCAATCAGATAAATCTGTGCCGGGACCGAGGATTGAGCCCCGGAAACCCCCAGAACAGAATCCACACCTTACCCCTAGACCACCAGGGCACTTTTAAAAAACGTTATTATTTTAAGATTAATTCTAACAAGTAGGTAACACTTTGAGTTAAAGTTAAAACTTTTGTAGGACATTTTTAAAACTACATATTTGTATAGAAACCTTTTAGTCTTTGACAATAGATAAACAGACATTGTCTTAAACTCATTTTGGAATTTATTATTAACTGTAATTATCTTTCGTACAAAAAATTATGTGGACTTTTTAAATTATTATAAAATATTGAATGAAAATACATACTAAAACTTGGCCTTAGTTTATTTTTATCTCTAACTTCAATTTTTGTTTACTATAATGACTTGATGATCATAATGTACAGGTCTACGTGTAAACTGAACATGTACTAAGACGTGGTGATAAAAAATTTATCACCTGAATACCTGTCCTCTTGACCAGCCTTGGTTTGACAATTGACTAGTGAAATAATTCAAGAAACACAGTACATAGTCGCTTTTTGTGACAATGCCGGTGACTTAACTGACGATTGTCAATATTTTTAAATTATGAAATAGAACCCAGATCACAAGTATTGTCGATCTTTCCACTCCTACGCAATGAAGCGGTGTAATTATTGTGCAAGTAGTGTCCAGATTTTACAGTTAGTAACACTGCTAGTAACTAAGTGGTGAAACTGCAACCTTGTGTTAATATTGAACATTTGGGAGATTTGTTCAATCAATCATGTCATTTTTTACTTTATTAATACATATAGTTGTCTTTAGTAAAACTGTAAATCTACACAAATAATATATATATTTTTATTATAATCCCTTTATTAAACACGAGGTATGCCAATTATATAAATATTCCAGGAGTTATGAGAAGAATACAAGTTTGGAGCCACTTATTAGACTATAATGAAATCTTTGAATCAATTACATAATATTTATGATTATGTTGGCCTATTCTACCTAAGAGTTTTATGGTCTCCCCCATAATTGGCTACCCTATAGACGCTACAACTGATTGTAGTCTTCAGATACCTTACTTATTTTTAAGGTGTCAGGAACTTGAAAGTTCATTGCCGCACCTACAAAAGTACGCCACCTATTACTATATTTTACCCTCCCATCTATGTCTTGGTATTCCAAATGGACTCTTCCCATTGGATTTGCCAGTCAATATCCTGAACACAGTTCTAGATTCTCCTATTCACGCTGCATGTCCTGTAACCCATAATCTAAGAGACTTGACTATCCCAACAATTTCTTTTATTGCCTACATTGGTATGTATTTATCATTATATTATAACAAACCTTCCAATCACCGTAATATTCATCAATTTTTGGACCAAATATCTTCCTAATCACATTTTTTGAACATCCTAAATTTGTTCTTGTCATGTAAGATAAGAAAACACGTTCACGCCCAAAGAGAACAACCGGTAAAATTGTTTTTTATTTCTGAGTTTTTACATTCCCTGAAATCAGGAGAGATGTCAACAATTTAATGACCGAGTAATAGCAGGCATTTCCCGACTTTATTCTTTTACTTATTTTCAAATCTAACCTAGTTAACATAGTACCCTGCCACGCGTTTCAATAAAATAAAATATCAATAATCTTGTTATAAATAAAATTCTCGAATCTTGAACAAATAATATTGGTGCCTTTTGCTAAGCATTCAAATAAGAGAGTGTATAAAGAAATGGTTTCCCTCATCTAACCCCGAATTTTAAACTCAGATTTTAAAAGCAGCTTGATATTAATTTTCAATCAAATTAAATAAAGCTTATATGCTGCATCGCGTCTTTAATGTTTAAAATCTTTGATGTCAAACTTAAAAGGGAATCACTGAAAACTCGTGAGGAAATAACTTTCTTACAGAAGTAGTGATTGAGTAAGACGTATGGGGCGGTAAATGTCTCTCACTCCTTTGATAACAATGGATTTAACTCGCTGACAATTTTCATAACTTTAATTAATAACCAAATAGTAGAAAACTAAGGCTCTGCTCTGTAGAGTGCAGACAAAAACCTATTTTTTGGGATGGTGGGGTAAAGGGGGTGGGTGAACGGTGCGGCATGTCTTCACATACGACCAAATTATCCTTCTGTGCCAACAAGGACGAAAATATCAAAATTATTGTTATTTGATCACTGTTTAAAAATTATAGTGCAGGTGTGTGTAATAATAAGTATAATATCAATATTGAATATCAACATGCTTCTAATCTTGAATACACCGTTTCCGAAAAGAAATTTTCAAAACAATAAACAGTCTTGAAGATAACCGTTTATTCCTATGGCTCTGCATTTCACGCTAAATGAAATGGGCAATCTTCATAACTCTATTCTTTAGTTAGTAAAAAGCGTTTGCCTTAACAAGGCCACTCAAACCTCTCTTCTACATTCAATACAGTTCAAACCAGAAATGTAATAATATTGTTACTGGTCACTCGAAACAAATTTTATTATAGATAGATTGAAATATAAAAATTTATTATGAATAGAGATGTTATCTACTACAAATTAGGATAAAATAAAACAACGATGGCATACAAAGAACAGTAGGCCTACTGTGCTCCGTGGATCCCAAAGGAATCCGTGGACAATATCCAGGGGATCCGTGGATTAATTTCTGTAATGGCTTCTTTGAATTGTAATTAATAAAATAAACTATATTCTTGACTAAAAAGATTATGAAACTTCTTTAACTGACTTTCATTACTATTAATAGTAATCTTAAGGTAAAAAAATTCCATTACAATAATATATCTTTATGTATACGGGAATAATTTAAAAAATTATAAAGATCTCGCAGTTTCTGAAATATTTGTGACTCTGAAGACAGAAAATAATAACCACTTCTCCCTTCTGTAACCTTAGGTGAAACGTGTTCAAAAACCAAACCAAAAGTATTGGTCAAATCTATTAGCAATTATACATACTACTTTTGCGTTAATTAGAACCTTAGTTATTCTAGATTACTGCATAGCTGTTGTTCTCCATTATAAATTTTGTTCTAATGAATTATATCAACCAATACATACAAATAATACTTGAAGGACTTGAAAAACCCATTCAATGGTTATATCATTAAACGTCTTATTTCTGTATTTAAAAATTTCCCAAGGCTTTAAAAAATAATAAATCGGAAGAACAATTTATTTAGACTTTTTTTAAAAGGCTAATTTGATATTTACAATTTTTACATTTTTTAAAGAAGCATTGGGCTTACATTGTAAAACTCTTAGAGACTGTTCTACTTGCTAGTGAAGGAATACACAACATAATATTTTAATGAGCGTTTCATATAATATGAAAAATTCTGCTACTCATAGCATAGTTTCATTTAAATTATTTACCATACGTATGAAAAGTAAATATTTTAGCTAGAAAAAAATAAAACACAAAAGTTATATATATCTAGGAAACTACTATTATAATATATTGAGATACATCATGTTTCCAGGCAACAAATACTTATCATTGCTTGATTTTTTTAAAACGTAAGAGTTTGATTAATGAATCTATGTTTTATAAGGAATATAAACGATAATATTACACGTGATAGTGTAATATAATATTATCTACGACATTATGGGAGCCTCACATACGAGGCTAAATGGATAAAAAGATACAATTGAGATCATCACCTAAGAGACTCTCCATCTAATTTATACCTGGTCAACATTATAAATACAAGGATTACAATTGTTAGTGTTTATTTCTAATGATTAGTGATATATTAATGTGTGTCTACCTGCATTATTAGTAGTAACTTAATTACCAACCAAATAATGCTACTACTTTAGTTTAGGTACCTGATAGATCATTATCTTGTCAAATCAATGTACTCGGGTTTTACCTTTGTCAGTTTACGTTTTTTTTATTAAATCGAGATGTATTCTAAGATAAGCTATGATGTTGTGTTATTCAGTGAAAAAATGGACGAGAAAGACAATAAGTTGGAAGATTTGGCATTTCAGTCGCTTCAAATCAAGATATTATAAAAAATATGAATTTACAAGAATATCCAGATATTATAATGAGGTTCGAGGATATTTTGGAATCCTGTCTGAATCTAAATTATAATTAAATGAACCCTCACATTTTTTAAAATACCATAACTCTACATTTCGAACATTCTACCAAACAATCAAATAATTTCAATAAAAATAAAATGACCACCTTCGAAATTCCCGTAACAATAATTCAATTTCCAAAAACAAATATATATAGTTGTGGCTCGAAGGGTTGAGTGATTTACCCTCATCCGAAGAGATTAACAATTCAGGCAACAGTTCTAAATTCAAAACTATCTCCTTGGACGATAATTTAAAAATTACAACTGTATATGCAAACGACCTAGAAATTTCTATAATTTTGACCAATTATAGGAAACCAGTCCTATATTAAGTAGAAAGTTCATCAAGCATTATTATTTTTACAGTGAAAGTTAATCTCTTGAAGATGTTTCGAACTTTTCCGAAATTCCAAGTTAAAGGAAATTAATACCAAAAAAAATATTAAGAATAGTGGCTTAAAAAAAGGGTAGATTTCCCCTGTACAGAATATTTTGAAGATGAAGAAACTTAATCTTTATGAAGTTTGTTATGCAAGATTTTCCTTAAATAAAGTACGTTCATCCCCAAATGTGGGTCAAATTGCTCGGATATTTAGGATCTAGGCCTATGCACTCTTACATGTTTGGATAGAGAATTGATTATTCTATTAGGACCCCGCTTTATGCTCTTGACAGATATTATAGTTTGGGCCCTGGAGTACCTTAAATATGTGTACAAAGCATAATTCTTCTAAAAAAAATGGATTAATTCCTAAACTTTGTTTAGAATTACTAAAATATTTAGGGTTTATGCCTATGCACACTTATATATTTGGGTGTGGAAATGATTTTGCTATCAAGGTCCTGCTTTGTGATCTTGATAAAAAAAAAATTTTTTGGGTCCTGGGGCGTTTAAAATATGTTTGTAATTCAAGATTATTTTTATAAAAAATATGTTTGGGTCAAATTGCTTCAATCTGTAGGGTCTAAACCCATACACACTTATATGTTTGGATAGATAGATGATTTTACTATCAGAGCCCTCCATTGAATTCTTGACACAAATTTTGGTTTGGCGTCTGAAACACTTTAAATATGTGTTTAATGCAGGACGTTTCTTTTTAAAAAAATTGGGTTTCATCGTTAAGTTTTGTTCAAATTGTTCGGATCGGCAGGGTCTAGAACTAAGCACATTTATAAGGTTGAATTGAATTAACTGTCAGGGCCCCACATTGTTCTCTTGACACAAATTTTGATTTGGGCCCTGAAGTGACTTAAATATGTGTTTATTTCATGATTTTACTTATAAAAATATGTACCTCACACTGTTTAGGCCAAATTACTCAGATTTGTGTTATAAGATCAATCAAACAAAATGTTAAAGAGTTCTGGAATTATATATATGTTTATATGTTTTGTTATTTGTATTTGGCTTATTTGGGTTATAAAGTGTAATTTATTGTTGATGTGGAGTTGATCAGTCCAATAATAAAATGGCGTTGTTAAACTAGCTACTGTTGTCAATTTTTCATAAAATAGTATTTAAATACAGGATTTCGATTAATATGAACCTATGTTTATTTATATATAAAGATAGATAATATCTTAGTGTAAAAACAAGCATTTTATACATATTTAATTATCTAACTTTTATAAAAACTTGTAAATTAATTAAAAAACCAAATTTAGGTTTTAAAATAATAAGATAATAATTTAAAAAATATACACTTTTATATTGGCATACTGATAGTGTTGCTTTCTAATAACCACGGAATGTGTTAAGGAGTCTCTCTACTGCTGCCATCTATCAGACATGTCTCACCGCAATTAAATGATATAATTCATTATTTTGTGGATAAAATGCTAATATTTCTAGTAGATACAAATCAGACGTTTTATTTGGGGTGCTTTTTAAGAAATGTCTAAATGGATATATTTCAGTCTTCTCGCAAGATAGCTGCATTTTTAAGTTATTATAGGGTAAATCCGGGCGGCATCGTGTTTACCGCGATCAATAGTCAAAAAGTCTAAAACATATCTCACTTTTTGTCGTAAATTACTTGGAAAATCACAGTATTTTTTCAGAACTCTTTACAAAGATCTTAAAATACATAAATATATTATTAAAAATCCCATATTCTAATTAGCTTGCTTTGAAAAACTGTTTTTAACTACTCCCATTCTTAACTTTCTCTACGTATTGTTACTAGATTATTATAATTTTTTAAACCATCCGTATAATTAATCTGGTAATATCGTCTCATATTAGAGGAAGGTATATTATTTTGTGCAATTATATTCACCAAAATAAAACAACTCTATATAATACGCTGTTAATTATCAATTTATTTCTTAATTTAATTTAAAATTTGTAGTGAAAATAATAACTTTTACTTAATGAAGTTTTATATTAATTAATATTGACATAAAGTAAAATAAATTGTACGGAGCACTTCAGATACTTTCTCTCACTTTATCTTAAAATATACATTTATTAATTTCCTATAAATTCTTAAGTTTGTTGAAATGAATAGTAGGTATATCTATACATTGTTGTAACAATATTACTCCAAAGTTCATAATTGAAAAAATATACAATGTTATTTACTCTATGGCATTTTGAACTAGGAAACCTATCACAGAAAACATGAAAAAATATAAATATCTCTGTCCACCAAAGAAAATAATAATCAAATTCATTTTCAGACTTGAATTAAAAAGTATATATATTTGATTTAGCTAAGATATATTTTTTTATAAAGATATATTTCAAATAAGAATTTTAATTTTTAATTATATTACAACTTTACAAAATAAGTTAATTCGTTTCTGAAATAGTTGTGGAGAAATCATGAATATTGGTAAATTTTCTCCATGTAAGTCTTTTTCATGAGAATATAAGAATTGCCATCTTTTTGTAATTATAAACAGTGTCTAGATATAAAATATAATTAAAATCGTTAAAACAAATTTAGAGAAAATTTATATTTTCTCTTTATGACCTTCAGTAAAAAAAACTTGATTTTAGGGCTAAGTATCTAATCCCAAAAATCCCTCCAGAGACATTAAAAAATACCACTAGATACAAGGTCTTGACCCATTTAGAAATATTGTTTCGGCCCAACAGGGTATAGACAAACGGACAGACAGGCAGACAGATATTCAGGATTGTGAAAAACACATTTTTTCCAGAGGGTCGACATTTATCAAAATCTTCAGTTCAATTTTTTTGAAGATTATTTTTTATCTTTGCTCCGAGATGTCGAAAGAAGGTAATACGAACCATGTAGAATATATATATATATATATAGTTTGTTTTTAGTACCGCGTATTACTAACTGTTTGAGTTAAACACCTACGTACTAATTACATTAATGTACTGGGGATGGGTTTGGATTAATTTAAACCAAGCATATTTTAATTCAAAATTTTTTGAAGGCCCCACCCCGACTCGTTCCCGATGGGAGCACCCGCGGCCTCCCACCCTTACGAAAATCCTGGATTCACCCCTGTGATGTACAAACACTTACCCTAAGAGGTTAAAGGAAAAACAATATCAACTTCTTGAGAGACTTACTTATTTGCTTACTCTATGGCATTAGAGAATTATTGCGTTTGAACTTAAGTATCTCTTCACAACTGAAGCTCACAAAATTATATTGATATATTTGCCAATATATCGAAACCATTGGTTTTATAAAAACATATTTCATATAAAAGTTTTATACTTTTAATAATACTAAAATTGTACAGTGGTAAGTTATTTAGTCTCTTAAATATTTGCGGAGATATAAAACATTTTTGCTTCTGTAAGGAACCCTAAAAGTCATTTTCATGGGAAAATGAAAAATATCCATTTTGTTTATAATCTTAATCAACGCCTAGGTGTGAACTTTAATCAAAATCGTTATAGCCGATTATGAGAAAATGGAATTTTTCTCAATTATAATTATTTACGCATCAGACCGAAATCCTTAGTCATTTCGACGAAAAATGGAGGCTATCCATTTAGTTTGTAATAATATTCAAAATTTAAAAATGAAATTTAATCAAATTGTTAAAACCATTTGTGATAAAATCGATTTTTTATCTCTTTCAGTCATTTTGGAAACTACCCTTAATTTTAGGGTTGGATATACAATTCCAAAATTTCCTCGGGGTAATCGTATGAAAACCTAGATACCGAGTGTTAGCCCAATCGTTCAAATAGTTTACGCTCTAGCTCGAGGTACAGACTGACAGACAGACAGTATTGTGTAAACAACTTTTTCGGATTCGGAAGATCGTGAAACGTCGACATCAACAAAATCTTGAGTTTAATATATTTTTTAGATCACAATACTTGCTCAACCTGTAAGGTAGCGAGAAAGTAAAAATATTAATATTGGGTCCCCAAGGTCAACACTTTGTATTAAAATGTTGAATTACAGTTTAAAATTTTTAGAGTAATAATTTTTATTTTATTTTATGTAATATGTAGCCTACTTATTAAACTACACCACCGTGTTTATCCAACTTAAATGTATAATAGCCATTAAAAATATCTATTTTATATATTTTTGTATTTTATTTGAACAATAAGCAATTGTTCTAAGCATTGGTTATGGCTTTGTATCAGGGTCAAGATTTGATCACCTAAAATGTGTCAAAAAATTATCCATAACATGACACAAAAAATTCCAAAAAATTACCTTAAATAACAGAATAAACACCAAAAAAGTGAATGCAAACTCTATGAATGCACGAGAATAAATCAAACGCGCACTTTACAAGGGGAAAGAAAAAGGTTAGTAATGCACTACCCCAATCAAACTTGCATTCCGTTTAAAGTTATCCTTGATTTATAATTTTTTTCGTGTGATAATTTTTCGTGTGGCCATTTTTTCGTGTGGCCATTTTTCGTGCAGTCATTTATTCTTGTGCGGGCTTTTTACCATGTGGGCATTTTTCCTCGTGAGCATTTTTTGGTGCGAGCTTTTTTCCTGTGAGTATATATGAGTAGTTAGAGCGGTCGGATAGAACAGGCTGGGATTGGTGGGATTTGGTCACGTGACCACGCCTCCTTCTCTGTGATTGGCTGCTCCCCTCCTTCCCCCACCCTCCTTCCGCTGCCCTACTTTCCTCTGATTGGCTGTTGGTTTTCCCCCTCCCCTACAAACCCTGGACATGTTTTTTTTTTATTAATTATCGTAAATTAATTATTGTTAATTATTAGGATAGAGGTGTTGTAGTTTTTTTATTTATTGCTGGCATACGCCGGACATGTTGGTTGTTAATTAATTGGTAGGATAGAGGTGGTGTTGGAGTTTTTATTCATCGTTTTGAACCTCTAGCTAGTGCTGTCTTATGTTGAATGAGCATTGGTTCCATCGTCACAAGGCCTGAACCTCTCCTGGCGGCCTTTTAATTATTAATTAATTAATTTATGCTAATTAAGGATCGAGGTGTTGGAGTTTTAGAGCGTTGTGGGAGCATGAGACAAGAGGCACCAACCTCTCACTATGACTGTCAATGATATAATGAACATTGGCTCTATGACGTACTCACCTCCAACAGTGGCAATCAGCCTTTCACTTTTCCCTCCCCACCCTCCCCCAGAGCCGGGGTTGTTCATCCTGGTTTTCCCCCTCCCCGGTCATTCCTCCTCCTTCGCCACCTGACGCCAGCCTGCCGGGACGACAAGTGACATCGATAACCTTGGGTTTTCCCAATGACGTAATCATCGCAACCCTGGCGCCGGGCTGGCGGGCAGACAGGTTGGGACAAGAATAGATAGTGACCTCAGCAACCTGGGTGTTTCCAATGACGTAATCATTGCGTGTTATGTCGCAACTCTAGCATCTCTAATTATGCACAATCAGGGGCCTCGTTATCCACAGTTAGGGGCCACTACCCCTGTCACAAGTCTACTAAAATTGTTTGTTTGGTAGCGTCTGTCGAAATACCTGGAAATGTACCTCCACCGCAGCTCTCGGACGGGACAACCTGGGTTTTTTCCTATGCCGTAATCATTGCGTGTTATGTCACAACTCTAGCTGACACATGCACAATCAGGGGCCTCGGAATCCACAGTTAGGGGCTGCTATCCCCGTCACAAGTATACTAAAATTGGTTGTTTGGTAGCGTCTGTCGAAATGCCTGGAAATGTTACTCCACCCGCAGCTCTCGGACCAGACAACCTGAGTTTTTTCCTATGACATAATCATCGCGTGTTATGTCCCAACCCTGGCGCCAGTATGTCGGCCCGACAAGACAAGAATAGATATTAAGGTCATTGCCTCGGGCATCTGGTTTTCCCGGGTGCCAATATGTCGGCCCAGAATAGATATCGAGGACATTGCCCGGGGCAACAGGGTTTTTCCCTGGCGCCTGTATGTCGGGGAGACAAGACAAGAATATATATTGAGGTCATTGCCCCGGGCAACGGGGGTTTTCCCTGGCGTCAGCTTGACGGCTCACAGACAAGAATAGATCTTGACCTCAACAACCTTGGGGTTTTCCCAATGACGTAATCATTGCTTGTTATGTCGCAACCCTGACGCCGGGCTGGCGGGCAGACAAGACAAGTTGAGACTGGCGTCAGGTTGTCGGGCAGGCAAGACAAGAATAGATATTGAGGTCATTGCCCCGGGCAACGGGGGTTTTCCCTGGCGTCAGCTTGACGGATCACGAGCCAAGAATAGATCTTGACCTCAACAACCTTGGGGTTTTCCCAATGACGTAATCATTGCGTGTTATGTCGCAACCCTGGCGCCAGGTTGGCGGGCAGACAAGACAAGTTGGGACAAGTCTAGATCGATTGACTGGGGTATAAATAGAACCCCGATCATTACATTCGGTCATTTCAATTTGTAATTGGATAACATAAAGATCGAGATGAGTTTTAACGCTCTGGAAAACGGTATAAATTTGAGTAAGTTTAATTCGTTTTGTATATTTTAATGGTTTCTAATTTGATTATCATGTCAGTCTGTACAGTGGTATTCTCTTCTTCTTTGTTAGATGAGGAGCCCATGACGCTCGGCGTGGCGGCGCACCTGTGGATCCCACTAACCTGGAGCAGTTGACGCAATTTACAGATGAGGGGATTTGTAGAGAGGATGGTATCTGGTCCATGGGTAATTAGCTGCCTATGATAGTATTGCCAGTGTGTTTTTTATTTTCTGTAAATGGTAATTAATATGTATTTATTTAATTTCAGACTACTGGGATACATATGGGCTGGATGAGAGCCTTCTGGGCAGCGTAGCTACAGGCGTGCTGACATCTACCCAGCCGGAGGTGCCCCCAATGGTCTGTGCCAGGCACGACGTCGCTGACGTACTCAGGCCCGTCCCAGGCATCCTCTCTCCTGCGCCCCTATCGCCAGCGTCCCCCTCTGTTTGGACAGATTTGGACACCATCGACAGGCTGATATGTAAGTATCCACTAGTTTGAAAATATACTATATGTGTAGCTCATGCTCTCTCTCGCTCACGCAAACATATTTATATCGGTACTAGTTCGAAACCTCTTGTCAGCTGCTCATTTCAAGTTAATTGTACTAGGTCGTTTAGTGAACAAGAGAATGCGGAAAATTATATATTGTTCAGGTGGTCTATGAATTTATGTGGGAGGTTTTTCTAATAGATTTTCCACTCTCCCTCTATGCAAAATGCGGGTGCACTTCCTCTAATTCAGGGTTACAGTATTTATTATTGTTAACAAATATATTCTCTAACATTAAACGATATTTAAAGTTGTATTTAATATTACATAGGAATTTATGTTGAAAGTTTTTTCTAATAGATTTTCCATTCTCCCTCCTTGCAAAATGCTGGTCCACTTCCTCACGCAGGAAAATTATATATTGTTTAGGTGGTCTAGGAATTTATGTGGGAGGTTTTTTTCTAATAGATTTTCCATTCTACCTCCTTGAAAAATGCGAGTGCACTTCCTCTAATTCAGGGTTACAGTATTTATTATGTCAACAAAATATATTCTCTAACATTAAACGATATTTAAAGTTGTATTTAATATTACATAGGAATTTATGTTGAAAGTTTTTTCTAATAGATTTTCCATTCTCCCTCTTTGCAAAATGCTGGTCCACTTCCTCTAATATCGGCTTACCGTTTAAGTGACTAATTTGCTTTGTGTAAATGATATTTATTATGTAATCAAAATGTATAGTTTCGCGCACTAAAATTTACCCTGCGCTGTGTTGGCTACAGCGTTTGTTTCGTGTAGAGCCAGACGGTCGCGGCCAAAAGAGTTTAAGGTTCGAATCTTGCCTTATTAAACTAGCGGCGTTTTTTTTCACTCATTTGGCGGAATGTTGGTTTCAGTTAAAGCAATTATGTAACATATTTTATAAAAAAATACGCGCATGTTTGTAACAGTGCTTACTTTGACATGTGTTATAGTTGAATTGGAGACCATAAATGGAGGGACAGTCTTCCCACCGCCGACGACTACTCGTCCCTCTCACCACACTGCAGGAGCGCTGACTGCGAGCTCGGGAGACGGTGAGCGAGTCCCAGCAGCAGTGCGGAAGACGGGGATCGTGGAGCCGGCTACAGCTGGACCATCTTCGGCCCTTCAACAGGGATTTAGTGGCCGGTAAGTCAGATAGGCGGGGCATTGCAAAATGGCGTCCCTCTTCGTATCGTTGAAGAGAGGATTAAACAATTGAGGCGTTTCTTTTATACTGGTAGAGAAATTACCGTACAGCTTGGTGCTCCAGCAAGCGATCGTGACGCAATAAGCTGGCTTGAAGAACAAATTACTAATTTGCTCCATCGGTTGCAGGACCATGGCGTTAGCGCCGATGACCACGTAGGCTTACTTTTGAGTAGCACTGACTCAACGTTAAGCCCTGTGTATGTCTCATTTAGACGAGCAGACCAGCTAGACGCTAGAGCAGTGCTTGATAACGTAAGTCGCGTGCTGCAGAGTAATAGTTTGTTTTTGAGTACTGCACCATTGTACGTTAAACTCTCCCACTTTAAGGAGCCTCGCGGGAGTGGACGTTATTGTGATAAACTCTCTCCCGCAAGCACATATAGCCGCAAAAACAAAGGGATCATTACGATTCAAAATGACGACACACATTGTCTTGCCCGTGCATTGGTTGTC
Organism: Timema cristinae; assembly: GCA_039000515.1. Lineage (NCBI taxonomy): Eukaryota > Metazoa > Arthropoda > Insecta > Phasmatodea > Timematidae > Timema > Timema cristinae. The sequence goes on along the minus strand of JBCFYV010000137.1, from coordinate 59,560 downwards.
GCCAAAGCTATATGTGACAATAAAAGAGAACCAGGATGCATGGACGTGAACACCTTTAAACAAATCAAAATGGGTCGACCTATTCAAAAACTCGAAGCAGAGGAACTATGCCGTGATGCCCGTGTGAATCTTTTGAAGGGTGGTGGAATAACCGAGCTGAAACAATTTCAAGCATACCTTTCCGAATACAAAATCACAGTGTTCAGGGAACGTCGGGGGAGACAGGTCCTATATGAGGGGCCTACTCCCTCCGAACATTCCTTTAAGGGGCACCTTGATTTGTATTTTCACGACGATAAGCAAAACCATTTTGACGTCATAACATCCTTGACAGCCGCATTTAAGTGCTCGTACTTTTGCCGCGAATGCCGTGTGCCATTTGATCATAAGAATGCGCACAAGTGTCAATCCGCGTGCAAAAAGTGCCACGCTAAAGCGGTTTGTAGCGGAGGCCGATCTGTGGTCTGTAAAGACTGCGGGCGTTGGTTCACAAATCAGACGTGCTTTGATAACCATAAACGTCCCGGTTTTTTCAGCGGTCACAGGTCGGTCTGTGATGTCAAAAAGGTTTGCGAGGTATGCGGGCAATTTTTCAGTTTGGAAAGATCAAATTATTCACATAGGTGTTATGAGACTTTTTGTAGAGTATGCGATTCATATCGTCCTTTTGGTCATTTCTGTTATATGAAACAGGCCCATCCAAGCCGTCACTGGAAAAGAGTAATTTCATGTTTGTATTCTATGACTTTGAATGCAGACAAGAAACGCTTCTTCAAGGTGCGGCAGGCACGTACTTGCACGAACCTAACCTATGTGTCGTGCAAACGTGTTGTAAGGCTTGTGTTCATATAGATGCAAATGACTATCATTGCACCGACTGTGGGGGCGATAGGACTCGCATATTCAAGGGTGATACCATTATGGCCCAATTTTTCGAATTTATTGTTCAAATTAAAGCTTCAAAATTTAAGGATATCACCCTCCTCGGCCATACGCTAAATCCTATGATGGAAATTTTATTTTAAAATATATGATGGAGGTTAAAAAATGGACTCCAGAACTTATAATGAAGGTGGGAAAATCATGTCCATGCGTTACGGCCCGCTCCACTTTATTGACTCACTGAACTTTCTCCCGATGTCGCTGTCCAAATTGCCCAAAACTTTCGGCTTGGACGAGTCTTTGGCCAAGGGACATTTCCCCCATTTTTTCAATAAAAAAGAAAACGCGGGGTATAGGGGTCCCTTGCCGCCAAAGGAGGACTACGGCATCGGTGAGATGTCAGTTGAGGGAAAGGAGCACTTTGAGAAGTGGTATGACGCGTTGGTCAAAGATAACTATGTCTTTGATTTTAAACGCGAGTTGGAACTGTATTGTGTGAAAGATGTAGAGATCCTACGGAAGGCCTGCCTGAAGTTTAGAGAGATGCTCATGGAGAAAGCAAAGGTGGATCCTTTCAGAGAGGCGTGTACGATAGCTGGAGCGGCCATGTTGGTTTACCGCCGAAGTCATCTTAAGGAGAATACTATCGGTATTATCCCTAACGGTGGCTATCGGTGCGCAGACCAACAGTCGCACGTCGCTTTACAATGGCTCTGCTGGGAGGCCCATCAACGCTGTGTCTCTATTCTTCATGCGGGTAACGGCCGTGAGGAATATGTGTTAGGGCGACGTGTAGACGGGTGTGTTAAAGCTGGAGATACCACCACCGTCTTCCAGTTTTGGGGCTGTTATTGGCACGGGTGCCCTCTCTGTTACCCTGACAGGACCACCCCCGTCAAAAATAGCCCCCACGAGACCATGGAGACGCGTTATGAAGCGACCATGGCTTGTTTGAAAAGTTTAAGAATGCCGGCTACACGGTCGTAGAGATGTGGGAGTGCATGTTTAATGCGATGAAACGCACAGACAAGGACTTGCAGCAATTTGTACTCCAGCACGAGGTGTATACCAAGGAACCTCTCAGTCCCAGGGATGCATTCTTTGGCGGGCGTACAAATTGTATCAAGCTCTTCCACGAAACAGACCTTTCTTGTGGGGAGAAGATCAAGTACTTGGATGTGTGTTCATTGTATCCATACGTTTGCAAGTACAAAAAATACCCAGTCGGCCACCCAAAATTCACTTGGAACCAAATTGTCCGTCTATAGATCAAGTAGAAGGCATAGCCAAAGTTACAGTGACGCCTCCGCGAGATTTATTCCTGCCCGTATTGCCTACCAGGATGCACGACAAGCTAATGTTCATCTTGTGCAGGAAATGCGGGGAGGAGAAAAACCAAGGCGCGTGTCAGCACAACGACAAAAAAGATCGCTGGTTGACAGGCGTCTGGGTGATTGACGAGATCCGGAAAGCCGTTGAGAAAGGCTACACCGTTGAAGCAGTGCACGAAGTGTGGGAGTACAATGTATCTGTTTATGACCGTCAGACGCGTTCTGGCGGCCTGTTTCACGGGTACATTGATACTTTTTTGAAAATTAAACAAGAAGCCAGCGGATGGCCAGAGTGGTGTACCTCACAGGAGGAAAAGTTAGCATACATTCAAAATTATGAGGAAAGGGAAGGGGTAAAACTAGATTTCGGCTCTGTTTGTAAAAACCTGGTCTCCGCAGTCTGGCTAAACTTTTTTTAAATTCACTATGGGGAAAGTTTGGGCAAAGACCCGATTTACCACACGTAGCCGTTGTCAACGACTATCAGGGCATCCACAAGTACCTGACGGATCCGTACATCACCGTGGACAGCGTGATTGATGTAAATGATGAGGTTATGTTCCTCAATTACAAGGATGCGCGTGACGCGTTGCGCCCTAACCCTAACACGAGTGTGGCGGTGGCGTGCTACACGACTGCTATGGCTAGGTTGCACTTATACAGCATCCTTGAACAATTGGGGACCGCGTTTTATATCATGATACAGATAGCGTTCTATTCACCGAACGCCCCGGCGATTGGAGTCCACCGACCGGAGACTTTTTAGGTGACCTCACTGATGAACTTCAGGATTACGGTCCGGAAAGCTACATTAGCGCCTTTGTATCTGGCGGTCCCAAAAATTACGCTTACGAGTTTGCGTTGGCGGTGATCCTGCCAAAACAAAAACGGTGTGCAAGGTTCGCGGGATCACCATAAACTATGGCAACCGGAACGATGTTAATTTTGAAGTTTTGAAAGCGATGGTCACCGAACAGGCTGCGGAAAGATACATACAGATACCGCACAAAATTGTAAGAAAAGGTCTTGCGACTGTATGTACCGTTTCGCAGGCTAAAGTCTACCGGCCCGTGTACACCAAACGCAGGATAACAGATGATTTTAATACGTTGCCGTTTGGGTATCAGAGTCCTTGTAAACGCGCTCGCCACGAATAAAAGGTGATCATTTAGACGGGCTGAATAATCATCTTTTTTTTCTTTCACTCTAGACAGTTCCACTGACATACCATTTTTCAAAGATTTGAGATTTTTTTCATATTTTTTTTCTGCATGAAAACAAGCATATTTTTTTATATTTTTTTTATGCACCCGGGTTACTTTTTTTATATTTTTTTATTTGCCAGTACAGTCCTCTGCCTACCTGATTTTTTCTAGCCAATTAGTTACTTGTATATATTTTAATTCTAGCCAAATGTTTGTATATATATATTTATTTTAAATCTAATACATTGTTTGTATATATATTTTTTTTCTGATAAACTGATTGTATATATTTTTATTTTAAATCTAATACATTGTTTGTATATATTTTTTTTCAGTCAAATATGATAGACTGATTGTATATATTTTTATTTTAAATCTATTCACATATATATTTATTTTCTTTTAGTACCGAGGCCACTATTCCCCCTATATTGTAAATATTCACAGTATACTTTTCACTGTGTGTAAACAAAACCAGCTATGTTTATACAAACAATTATATATATTGTAAATATTCACAGTATACTATACACTGTGTGTATACTTTTTTCCTGATTGTAAATAAATATTGTAAAAATTGTTATGTATGTGTTTTAACGTCTACACCCGCACCTCCCTCCTATCCTATAAATACAAGCTCATATAGCTTATAAGCTCAGTCTCAAACATTATGGACAAGTTGAAACATCCATTTTCGGCCATCATAAGCGGCCCGTCCGGCTGTGGAAAGTCACATTTTGTAGCAGACTTTATCCGTCACTTGGACACAATGTGTGACGTTAAATTTGATAAAATCACATGGTATTATGCTTTATGGCAACCGGGATTCGAACAAGACGGGACAAGTCCCCACGTCATATTCTGTAAGGGTTTGCCGGAAATGGATGACGTCTGTAATGACTCTCCACAGCTGATTATCCTGGACGACCTGATGCGTGAAGCCAACGAAGTGGTCGTCGATCTTTTCACCAAAGGATGCCACCATCAAAATATTAGCGTCATGTACATTACACAAAATATATTCCATCAGGGCAAGGGCCAAAGAGACATTTCCTTAAACGCACATTATATCGTGCTTTTTAAAAATCCAAGGGATAAAGCTCAGATTCAACCTTTGCACGACAAGTCTGTCCTGAAAATCCCCGTGTTTTACAAGAGGCTTACACCGATGCTACAAGTACGCCTCACGGCTATATATTGCTAGATTTCAAACAAGGTACACCAGAATGGTTCAGATATAGAACCCGCACAAATGTCGGCTGCTGCGTGTATCTACCGCGCAAAAGCTATAAAAACACCGACACTTCCCGCTTACAGATCATTTCATAACCATGAGTCCCAAAGTGCTGAAGCAGGCACCTCTGCTACGTGCGATGTATCGCATGAACCCTCAGCAACGTGTCGCCTTGATGAAAACAGCCGACAAGAAACTGGTTGACTCTGTTTGCGAGTGTGCCTACAACACTTTAAAAGGACGGGTACCGCTGAAAATGCGCAGAAGACAAAGTTACGTGCTCACAAGCAGGTGTTGCGCAAGCTGGTCAAACGAGGAGAGTGCTGGAAGAAGAAGAGACGACTACTCGTTCAGAAAGGAGGAGCGTTCTTGCCCTTACTTTTAGCCCTTTAATCAGCGGGGTCCTCGGTTCCTTATTCAACAAGTAAATAATGGAACACACGAAAAAGATGATATTGGTGTCCCCGGAAACATTACACCGTTACGAGCAACACCAACAACAAACGGCTTCGGCAACAAATCTAGTGGTCTCCGCGTTTGGACAAGGAAATGGAAAAAATCCTCGCTTCAAAACTTGACGACAAGTCTAAATGGACTTTATACCAACAAGTGCTACAGCGATATCTACACTTTAGTCAACACCCACCGCCATCTGAAACCTCCACCACTACCACCCTGAAGTGTCTGTACTTCCCATCCCAACTGTACTTAATACTGTACCAGCACAGGCACGTAAAAAAGCTGAACTTTTACTAGAACATATTAAGGCCCGAGGCGGCATCTCTTGGGACTCAAACGGAGAAGTGAGTATTCAAGATACGCCTCTTCGTGGATCCAATATTGTGGATTTAGTCAACGATCTGGTCAGAGCAAGAAGACACAGCGAACCGTCAGGGTGGCGAGAGTTTCTCACGGCGCTGCAAAATATAAACGTTCCAAAAGAATTTATTGTGAACCCGAAACGTTTGGCGCCCATTAGAGATCCGACGCCCGTACCACAACCACTTACACCGTCGCAACGCCCAAAGAAGAAGAAACTGAAGAGAGTGGACGAAAACCGGTGGCTGCCATTCAGAGCTTAATGGAACGTCTAGCCGACATCTACTACGACCCTTCTCATCCTGCAGGGTTTGCAGGGGCGGCGTCGCTCATAAAGGCGTCCAAAAAAGATCCCGAAAAAGTACGAGAATGACTTCGTGCGCAGGACGCTTATACCTTACACAAACCTGTGCTAAAAAAATTTCCACGCAACAAGTACGTGGTGTCAAACATTGACGATCTCTGGCAAGCCGATCTCAACGATATGAGAAGTCTCAGAAAATACAACGACGGTGCAGTGTACTTGCTCACCGTCATCGACGTGTTTAGTAAATGGCCTGGGTGAGGACGCTTCCATCCAAGACGGGGAGCGTAGTGAGAGACGCCTTTCAGGACATTTTCAAGCAAAGCGGCCGTAAACCTCTAAGCATACAGACGGAAAGGGGACAGAGTTCACGGCACGGCTAGTCCGGAAATTTCTCAAGCAAGAAGGCGTGCATTACTACACCACTCATAATCCAGACGTGAAGGCAAGCATCGTGGAACGGTTCAATAGAACTCTGAAAGGACGCATGTGGCGCTACTTTACCAAAAATAACACGTATCGGTATGTGGACGTCCTCCAAGCCCTAGTCGACGCTTACAACGGGTCCAAGCATTCCAGCATCAAGATGGCGCCGGCCGCCGTTTCAGAAACTAACGTGCTTCAAGTCAGAGATAATCTGTACGGCAAAAGGCGTCCAAGCTCGAAGCCTAAAATAAAAGTCGGTGACACGGTGCGTATTAGCAAATCCAAAATGCTGTTTGAAAAGGGCTACGAAAGCAATTGGAGCGAAGAGATTTTCAAAGTCAGTAGTGTCGTGTTGCGACAACCGGTCGTCTACAGACTCACCGATCTTGACGGCGAAGAAGTGGAGGGGACGTTTTACGAACCTGAATTGCAACGCGTACGTCTCCCTGAAACTTTTAAAGTTGATAAAATACTACGTGTCAAGGGTAAAGGCGCCAGAAAGAAAGTGTACGTGCAGTGGAAAGGTTACCCCGTCAAGTTTAATTCCTGGATTCCCGCCAGTTACGTCAGCGCACTACATGAAGGACCAATTTTACATCACTTTGCCGAGCGACAGCTCTATGGGATATTTCCCGAAAAATACCCTCACGAATTTCACCACGCAACTTCCTTACCGTCTTACACTCGAAGGGCGGTGGGAAGTCGCTCTGGCTGAATTTCAATATCCCTGTTCTTTCACCACTGTACCCGAAGGCCAAAATATTGTATGGTACAACTGGGTGGACGCTAACGGCGTGGAACAAATATTCAAGGATCATATCCCTGCTGGAAACTACAGCACTATCCACGAATTGATCAAGGCTCTAAACGAAGTAGAGGCTTTTAAAGGGGATTCCGGAGTTGTATTCAAGTACACAAACCCAACAAAAAAGTGGAAGTTATCTCTTCTTCACCAAATATACAGCTGTTGACTCTATCAAGCCAACTAAGTCTGCAGCTCGGTTTCGATCCTAAGACTAATCTGATAAAAGTACCAAAGTCTCCGTACGCCGCCAACATTCTACTAGGCCTGCCCTCGCAAATGTACATCTACACGGATATTGTCGAGCCTCAGCCCGTGGGTGACATTGTGGCACCGCTGTTACGTATCGTCGGCATCAACAACGTAAACTATCTCTACGGCATACATAAGACAGTTAGCTACGACCCGTTGCACTACATGCCGGTGCTGAGAAGGGAAATTGAAAGCTTGGAAATCAATATAAGAACCGACACGGGTGAACCTGTACCATTCGAGTTTGGAAAAGTGTGCGTGAAACTTCATTTTCGACGCTGCTCAACATGAACTGTCCCTACCAAAGATACTACATCAACCAGGCTGGAACAGGAATATCTTCGATCTACCACGGTGTTCCTATCAAAGAGGGCATGGGATAGGAAGTTTTTTCAGTGGTCTTTTCAAAAGCGTCGTACCGTTGCTGAGAAGTGGCGCTAAAGCCATCGGAAAACAGGCGCTTCATACGGGAATCGACGTGCTCTCCGACGTTGCCAATCAAGGGCGTCCTTTCAAAGAGGCCCTACGGCAACGTGTCGGCGAGGCTGGAACAAACTTGAAACGCAAGGCTGAACAGAAGATCAACACGCTGATGACCGGCTCAGGCTATAAAGGGCGTCGTAAGAAGCAACGACGTCATTCTAAGGTCGTCACCCGACGTAAAAAGGTCAAGAAAGAAGCTAAAGATATTTTCAGTTAAAATGTCGTTTCTACACCCCCAGTCCTGCGAGTGTGCCAGCAGCGAACTCGATCTCTATTCCGTGCCACCCACTCAAACCAGTCTTGAAAGTGGGCAATGGCTCCAGTACAAGCCTGTCTCTTCCCTCACCGATGATTCACCCATCGAATTTACCGTTACCGGACAAGGCGAGTTCTATATCGATCTTTCGCAGACTATGCTCTATCTCCGGGCGGCCATCATGAAACCCGATGGTGGCGCTTTCACAGAGGTGGATCAGATCGCTCCGTCAACAATTGTCTGCATTCTCTATTCACGCAGGTGGACGTGTTTTTAAACCAAAAACTAGTATCACCGCCCAGCAACACGTATGCCTATAGAGCGTACATTGAGACGCTGCTCAATTACAACAGCGAAGCCAAAAGAACGCATTTGACTTGCGGTCTGTGGTTCGCAGACACCCCCGGAACCTTTGAGGAGGCTAACGCCAACAACAAGGGATTTGAGGCCCGTCGCAGTCTCACCACAAAAAGTAAGACGGTGGATCTTTTGGGGTATCTACACGGCGACGTGTTTAACCAAGAGAAATACCTTTTGAACGGCGCCGAACTCCGAGTCCGGTTGGTCCGTTGCCGCGACGGGTTTAGTCTTATGGCGGTCCCTGAACTCCCTCACTTTAAGGTTCACATCGTTGAAGCCGGCCTTCTAGTGAGGCGTGTCAAAGTAGCACCTTCTATACTGTTGGCACACGCCAAAGCACTAAATGTCAGTCCCGCAAAGTATCCCATCACCCGTGTGGAAGTAAAAACACTCACTATTCCTACGGGCGTGCAAGGGAAATCGCTGGACAACGTATTCACCGGGCCAGTTACCCAAACGGTGCATCGTGGGATTTGTGTCAAACGCAGCGTTCAACGGAGACGCCACCAAGAACCCGTTCAACTTTCAAACCTACGGCATGAACCATTTCTCGCTGTACGTGGACGGGGAACAAGTACCGTCGAAACCGTTACAGCCCGATTTTTCAAACGGCCACTATGTCATGTCCTACCACACGCTGTTTTCTGGAACGGGTATCCATTTCATGAACGAGGGTAGCGACATCACACGAGAAACCTTCCCCAAGGGATATCATCTCATGGCTTTCGATCTCACACCTAATCTGTCCGCCCACATGACATCACATTGGAATTTGACGAGACACGGTTCTCTGAGCATCGAAGTGAGCTTCACCCGAGCTCTCACCGAAACCGTCAACTGTATCGTGTACGGGGAGTTTGCCAACATCATCACCATTGACAAGGACAGAAACGTTGTGACCGATTATGGAAGTTAATATAAACGGCTTCCCGCCCCTTACCCCCTTCATTTAAGCTATGGACGTCATTGTGGATTTCCAGAGCTTCATCGACGACAACAACGAGTTTATCGTCAAGGAACTGAGTGTTTTATCTGTATGCGCACATTAATTCAACACTGGGTGTTAAAACCTCCATACGCTATCGAAGAACTTTCCACCGATGCCCGAAAGAAAGCCGACTATATAGTCAACAATCTGCACGACATCACCTGGGATTACGGTGATGTGGATTACAGCCTGCTCGAATCCCTCATCTCCCATGCCACAGCGCGTGCAGAAACCGTCTACGTCAAGGGGTCAGAAAAGAAAAAGTTTCTAGTCAAATACACGTCTACACCCATCGTAGATCTGTACGACAGAGATTGTTCGTCACTGAAAACACTTAAATTGGGTCGCACCATGTGCATGGCACATAGTTCTGTATGGAATTTCTGCTCTGCCTCTATCGTCTGGGGACTTCGAGACTGGATGATTGAAGATGGACACGCACACCATAAGACGTGCGCTGAAAACAAGTCAGTGGTTCCGTTCTGTACGGTCGGGTGTTTTCCCTGCTGATCAACTACCCGCAAGAATAGCTCGACCTGCCGCTCTAGTCATCAACACCGATCCGCACACCAAACCTGGGACGCATTGGGTCGCCATCTTTATCGACAAGAACGGCGTGGGAGAATACTTTGACAGTTATGGTTTTCCACCGCGTATAAAGTCACATCTGGCATTTATACGCAAAAACACTTTTCGCACGTCCCATAGTAAGCTACAAATTCAAAGCATCGCATCAGACGTTTGCGGCCATTACTGTCTCATGTACCTTCTCTATCGCGCCCAGAACATTCCGCTGAAAACTTTCCAAAACCTATTCTCGCCCACCAATCATACAGCCAACGACGCTAAGGTGGTGAGATATTACAATAGATTTTTCAAGACTGTAGGGGCATGTCGCCCTTCAAGAGGCCGTGTCCAGACGGCGTGCGCCTATAAAAAGGGCGTCCCGGGGTGTGGCGGCCATAACCACTGAGCATCATGGAAGGTCAAGACGTTTGCGGTAGCAAAGCAAAGCCTGCGAAACCACTCGCCGTCACCAGTATTTTCAACACATTGTTCCCGCTGGATGGAGTCGACGCCAAGCGAGTCATCGTCGGCATGAGTGTCAAGAACAACTTTACGCCCTATGTCCAACTAGAAAAATGTGGAGGGAACTGCGCCGTGTTTAACCGTACAGAATGGCAAGAACTGAGCACCTACAAGTCGGTCATATCAAAGTTTTTCACCAACACTCAACCTCCTCAGAAGATTAGCCTGACTAATCACGAAATCTCTCTGAGACGTATGTGCGGTGACCGTATGGTCGTCATCAACGAGAAACAAGACGCCGGAATCAAACGGGTCGCCTATCTAGCACCTAGCTGGGCGCGTCTTTGTGAGGTGTGGGACCTCATCGACGTCGCCGTCGATCGACGGGACATGTGGTCGACACCCGTCGCCCGCTATTGCAACAATTTGATCGACACACTCGTCGTGGATGTATGCGACACGCTAACAGAATCGACGGATGTCATCGACCTAGAACAACCTACGGTGGAAACGCACATCAAAAACCTGGATCTTATCAGTGCTACTTACTATACACGTCAAGTCATCGGTTTGGACTATTACATGTTGGATTGTGAACTAAAAACAATTTTACTAACGCATCTAAGAGACACTGTAGAAAAACGTATGAACGAATATATGCGTCATTCCTGTAAAAATGTATAATTGGGATGTTTAATAAATAAATATATATTTGTAACATCTGTGTTTTATTTACGAGGCCCAACTTGTCTTGTCTGCCCGACAACCCGATGCCCGGGTCAATATCTAATCTTGTCTCAACATGTCTTGTCTGCCCGCCAACCTGGCGCCAGGGAAAACCCACTGCCAGGGTCAATGACCTCAATATCTATTCTTGTCTGCCCGACTACCTGGCGCCAGGGAAAACCCGCTGCCCGGGTCAATATCTAATCTTGTCCCAACTTGTCCTGTCTGCCCGCCGGCCCGGCGCCAGGGTTGCGACATAACACGCGATGATTACGTCATTGGGAAAACCCAAGGTTGTTGAGGTCACGATCTATTCTTGTCTCGTGAGCCGTCAAGCTGACGCCAGGGAAAACCCCGTTCCGGGGCAATGACTTCAATATCTATTCTTGTCTTGCCTGCCCGACAACCTGACGCCAGTCTCAACTTGTCTTGTCTGCCCGCCAGCCCGGCGTCAGGGTTGCGACATAACACGCAATGATTACGTCATTGGGAAAACCCCAAGGTTGTTGAGGTCAAGATCTATTCTTGTCTCGTGAGCCGTCAAGCTGACGCCAGGGAAAACCCCGTTGCCCGGGGCAATGACCTCAATATATATTCTTGTCTTGTCTGCCCGACATACAGGCGCCAGGGAAAAACCCTGTTGCCCCGGGCAATGTCCTCGATATCTATTCTGGGCCGACATATTGGCACCCGGGAAAACCAGATGCCGAGGCAATGACCTTAATATCTATTCTTGTCTTGTCGGGCCGACATACTGGCGCCAGGGTTGGGACATAACACGCGATGATTACGTCATAGGAAAAAACTCAGGTTGTCCGGTCCGAGAGCTGCGGGTGGAGGAACATTTCCAGGCATTTCGACAGACGCTACCAAAAACCAATTTTAGTATACTTGTGACGGGGGGATAGCGGCCCCTAACTGTGGATTCGAGGCCCTGATTGTGCATGTGTCAGCTAGAGTTGTGACATAACACGCAATGATTACGGCATAGGAAAAAACCCAGGTTGTCCCGTCCGAGAGCTGCGGGTGGAGGTACATTTCCAGGTATTTCGACAGACGCTACCAAACAAACAATTTTAGTAGACTTGTGACAGGGGTAGTGGCCCTAACTGTGGATAACGAGGCCCCTGATTGTGCATAATTAGAGATGCTAGAGTTGCGACATAACACGCAATGATTACGTCATTGGAAACACCCAGGTTGCTGAGGTCACTATCTATTCTTGTCCCAACCTGTCTGCCCGCCAGCCCGGCGCCAGGGTTGCGATGATTACGTCATTGGGAAAACCCAAGGTTATCGATGTCACTTGTCGTCCGGCAGGCTGGCGTCAGGGTGGCGAAGGAGGAGGAATGACCGGGGAGGGGGAAAACCAGGATGAACAACCCCGGCTCTGGGGGGAGGGGTGGGGAGGGAAAAGTGAAAGGCTGATTGCCACTGTTGGAGGTGAGTACGTCATAGAGCCAATGTTCATTATATCATTGACAGTCATAGTGAGAGGTTGGTGCCTCTTGTCTCATGCTCCCACAACGCTCTAAAACTCCAACACCTCGATCCTTAATTAGCATAAATTAATTAATTAATAATTAAAAGGCCGCCAGGAGAGGTTCAGGCCTTGTGACGATGGAACCAATGCTCATTCAACATAAGACAGCACTAGCTAGAGGTTCAAAACGATGAATAAAAACTCCAACACCGCCTCTATCCTACCAATTAATTAACAACCAACATGTCCGGCGTATGCCAGCAATAAATAAAAAAACTACAACACCTCTATCCTAATAATTAACAATAATTAATTTACGATAATTAATAAAAAAAAACATGTCCAGGGTTTGTAGGGGAGGGGGAAAACCAACAGCCAATCAGAGGAAAGTAGGGCAGCGGAAGGAGGGGTGGGGGAAGGAGGGGAGCAGCCAATCACAGAGAAGGAGGCGTGGTCACGTGACCAAATCCCACCAATCCCAGCCTGTTCTATCCGACCGCTCTAACTACTTATATGACCATGGGTTTTTTCTTTGCGGAATTTTTATGTGCGCTTTTTTCCGGTCATCCTCAAAAAAGACGTACTTAGGAAGATATTGGATCCAAAAATCGATTGTAGCATATCAATTAGAGTGATTTGACATCTGCAATTAAATATTAAATATTTGATAGTTTATTACAACAGAAACGAAAGAAAGAATTAACATTAACATATTTAAGAGTCATTTGCCTCAAGATTTATTTTCCGTGATTGGATGAAGTCAGATATATAAGCATGATTTTCCGAGGGTGAAACTACTGGTTTTTAAGAGAGTTTAAATTTTGATAAATACTGTAGCAGATTCCAAAGAAGATAATTAAACTGACATATTTAGTTATAATACGCTTCAATATCTACTCACCGTATTAATATGTTATTGGATTCCCTCGCCATCCTGTTTGGAGAAAACATTCAAAAACAATAGCAGGGCGGCTTCAACACGAGCTTTCAATTATACTCCTGATGCGCAAAGAAGTCTAGAATGGACTCGACCCAATGAGGAAAAACCACGCCCAGTTCACCTGACCGATATTTAAACCTCAATCTCCCCATCCTCAGCAGTAGATCTCAACACGACTAGCGCGTTAGCTATCCACGCCACCGAGGCGGGTGCGCTCGTTACTAACTTCTTATTTATGTCAAGTATGCTTCCAAAGTCAATTTGAATAGTAAATGTTTGTATGTTCATAGTAAGCTTTTTGAAGTTCTACTTCTTTAGGCGCGTTATGAAAAAATGATGAGAGTGAAATTTTAAGATGCGCGCGCATCACTGTAACACAAAAGTAACAGGTTGAAGTTAAACCGCTCATTAAGTCTCGAAAAAAAAAAGCTACCAACAAAATAGAAATAGAACATCTGTTAGTTGCGCATGTTGGTACGCTCGTCGCCTCTGATCACTGTTTTCATATATATAATATTTATCCACATGTTTATAGTTTCTACATTCACAACACGTGTTTTAGTTTCATACAAGTGCGAATTATATATGTGCTAATAAATTATATTCAGTAGTGATTTAAATTGAATATTTTGATTAATATTATTTACTATTCGTAAATATTAGTGAAAATAATTGTGCTTATAGACTTTTTCTAGTGCTCCAATATAATTGAGGTTAACTATCCGTATGTATTATTTATTGATATAAATGAAAATATTATTATTTAACATAATTAATACTAAATATTATTAAATTATTTTTTATTTTTAATGATGCCAAAGAAGTATAAATTCTCACGCGCGTACATAAGTACACACCCGTTTTTTTATTATTTATGCGTGAAGGGCTACGAAAAGTGTCATACCGATATTAAAAAAATTCCGGGTAAGCGTTGTACCGTTGCCGTATGCAATAAAAGTAATCTAAGAGATATGGTGTTATACACTATGACTTCCTAAAGATTCTGAAGTCAGATGAAGATGTATTCCCTTCTGAACGAAATGGAAAATGGAGTCATGATTCGTATTTTATTTGCTCAGAACTTTTTTCACCTGATGAATATGAACAAGACCTTCAGCTCTAACTGCTGTACTTTCCTTAAAAAAGCAAATTAAAATCGCCCTTATTTGTGATGTCTCCGAAAATGTTATCCAAGGGGAAAATATATCACCCGTGAATCTAGGCATTGTATTAGATTTACGAAACCAATAGTAAGTGGTTTCATGGCGTGTAAACATGTCACCCCCAATAGTTCTACTTTATGGAAAAGTCCCCTTCTATAGTGAATTTAATGATTTGTTTAAATAGGTTACTTAACTGCAAGATTTCACATATGCATTTTATAACCTTATTAAACAAATTGATCTTGCTTCATTAATGTGGACAGTAGTCTGTAAGAAAAATCTCCCCATGCAGGTGGATATAGTTTTATGTTATCCGTGCCATCTTAAAACATACTTTAGAAACATTATTTCTAAATTTAATAAATCACGTGGCTGTATGACACACATAAATATGTTTTTTACAAGAACATAGTTTATTGTAGTACATGAACAAATGTATATAGTACGCAAGTTAATGAAAGCATTAAGGTATTTGGTGACGTAAATGTTCACTTAAATTATGTGTTAACTTTTCAATATAAATTTAATAACCCTCTTGTAAGTAGGCCTATTCATAAACCAATTTGTAGTATAGTGAAAATCGTGAATTTTATATTAATGTTCAACTGAGTGTGTCAAACTATATATTTAAAGGGTAATATTAGATTCAGCTACATTTGTGTTATATATGTTGGTAATAATATATGCCCCCCTCAAAGTTGGAGCTAATATGTGTGTCCTCCACCTATATCCCCCACCCGCCCCCCTCCCTCAGTTGGAAATAAAGTTGTCCTCTAAGATTGAAGTTCATCCCAGCCGGGTGTTTAACAAGGGTATTTTTCCCTAAAATGGTTCCCCACTCTCATTATACGCAAATGTAGGTACATTCAATCTAAAATGTCACCTTCCTCATTCCTGGTTCATTAGGGTAATTGATGTATGTGTACAACTCAAACGGGTAGTAAGTCACAATGAAAAAAAAAGTATTGTGATGACTATCAAGAGTATCGGCGAAGCTTTATTAGTGTTGGGCGAGGTAGTTTGTAAAAAAAACTATTTTTAAGGGTTTTTAGGGGACTGACTCCAAGCCGGTGGAAAATATTTGAAAATGGAATGCCACTAAAAGCTATTTGGGGTGTCCCTTAAGCATTTAGAAATAATAATAGAGTGTTATAGAATCTTTTTGAAGTTTGATGCAAATCATCTTTCAGCTTCAAACTCAAGTATATCAGAGGGAAGTTTAACAAACTGGAGAATGGCACATTTCGATGGGGGGAGAAAAATTCGGTAATACCCACCCTATCAACCCTTCCCTCTTTCCCAGTTCACGCTCAATGAGTGACACTCGATATAAAACTAGCGACAGACACACCGTAGAATGTAGATTATTTCCTCAAAGTCTGACAAACTAACTTAAATCTAGAACAAATACAACATCCACCCCTCTGACAATTAATTCATCATTGTGAAAGGGGAAAAGCACAGTCAACCAATGAAACGTTTTTCGGACATTCCGAGAATCGAACCCGGGACCTTTAGCTCAGTATACAAACACGCTACCAACTGAGATAAAGTGTCGGATTGTGTATTGAAATCAACATTTAGTACGGTTTATGTGTTGTTAACAAAATATTTTTATATTACATGATAAAAAAAATTACACCTCTGTACATAAATAAGAAACTGGTACGTTGGTATTAACGCTGTAAGCTACCTGGTCTTATAAGTCATCGCACTCAAATATAACTTGTTTTTGAGTGACGCGGAGGTCGGGGTGTAGTTTAGTTCTTCTTTTATATTCATTCAAGTATTAAATTATAAAAGACTTGTGAGATTTAAATGTATTTATTGAATGATCATAATACTAGTGTAAATATTTTTGTGAGAGTTCGGCCATTCATTTTTTCTGGTACAAAGACTCCTTCGGTCTAAAATGTGAGAACCCCTGGTCTAAGTCAATATATATGTTAATGTGTTGAATAACACGCTCTGGTAGCTTTGTCAGTTCGAAGTACTTTAGTATTAATTTTAACCGAAATTGGGTGGTGTGCGAGTGATTCTGAAGTCTCTATAAGCGAGGTCCTCGGTGTAAAAACCCATTATCTTGTGTTAAGAGACTTAAAAACTAAAACGAACTTAATTACCAGAATGGTGGCTACTAGTTATATACATTTTCTCGTATACAATGTATGGAAGCTACTATGGTTGTGCTTTTTTCAAATGAGAATATAAGTGGCACTTTTAATATGTGTGTGTGTGTGTGTATTTTGAATATAAAGTCTTAAACCAAGTCTTAAAAAGGAGCCTATGTATACGACTCATCTTCTGTGTCTTATGCTTTAGTTATAAAGTAAATAATTTATATTTGTATTGAAATTATTAGGGGTCATGGGGGAAGGTGCCCCGTTTACTCACCCCATTCAGTGTTCCACTGCTTCTAAGTAAACGCTTAGTGAGAGGTCATTTTATCATAGATATAATTAATTTATAAAATATGATAGTTATTTCAATGGTTTTTATGAACTTATAATGCCCCTTTTTCTCGTCAAGTGAAAAAATCAAAAGTATATCCATTAGCTTTTATTTAATTAAAGGGTACTAAACTTTTAGTTCAAAACCCTTTAAAAAAGGTTTAGATTATATATATATATGTATATAATGTTAATAATGAATTCTTTTTGAGCCAGTGGGTTAAAGGAGTCTCTCATTTTATATTATTAAGTCAATATAGTAAGTATAGTATTTATCTTAAAAATGTTAATTCAAGTTTAAATGTAATTATAATTATAAAAAATGTACATTTGTTATATTTGAATATGATGTATTTTCACTGTCTAAAATATGTTTTTCAAGTAAATAGAGTAAGCTCTAGTAGTGTTGTTTTTTCATTGTATCTTCACGCCAGTCAATGCTTTCCACATTTAATAGCAATTAGAAGGTAGGTATGAGGAAGATAGAATTATGAGAAGTACTCTCGTTTGCGTGGAAAAACGGGAAACCATTTAGGAAAAATTACCATAAGTACACCGTGTAATTGAGCAGGCGCGTATGCACATTTTTGTCCTCGATTCATTATTTTATGGTAAAAATCTTTCTTTCAAAAATGAAGATGAAATACATATAAAAAAATTAGATATCACTAAACTTTACACAAAAATATACAAATCAATACATTATTTAATCTATATAAAGCAAAGGATGAAGCAAGACAGAGGTGCCCACCTACAACTCGTGAAACTCAAAACAAATTATGTTAGTGGGTTTGAAAAAGAACCAAAGGAAATTTGCAGGGGAACAATGAATTTTTGTTATGGTTTACTTCAAGGTCGTTTGCTATTATTAGTAATGGAGGGAGGAAAGGACTGCTGCCTAATCCCACCCTTCATAGTCTCTTGTAGAGTGCGACGGAGAAGAGAGAAAGAGAAGATTTAGCCTGTTTGCAACGTAACTCAAGTTAGCCCGCCACATTGCTGAAAAAAACCTTTTTTTGTCTTATCGTTTGTGCTCTATTTGTGCTCATATGTGCCCGAACATGAACATTTGTGCTGTGAAACTGGCCAATTTAGAAAATATTTAATGTGGTGGGCCAACTTGAGCTCAAGCTAGCCCACCACATATTGAAAAACACAACATAACAAAATTTATTTAAGTCAATCCATTGTGCTCCATTTGTGCTCATATGTGTCCGAAAATTAACATTTGTGCTTTAAAATTAGAAAATCTAAAGAACAATTAATGTGGTGGGCTAACTTGAGTCTTCCCTATACCATAAACTGTAGAAAAATTGAGTACAAGCTGGCCCGCCACATTTTTAAATACCAATGTAACAAAATTCTGTTTTCACCATTCGTTTGTTTTTCGTTTGTGCTCATATGTGCCCGAAAATGAGTATTTGTGCTCTAAAATTAGAAAATCTAGAAAACAGTTAATGTGGTGGACTAGCTTGAGCTCTAGTTGGATCGCCTTCATTAAATGTTATATAAAAGGCCTAGTTTCACAGCACTATAGTTCATGTTCGGGCACATATGAGCACAAACGAAATAAAAACGAGTGGCGAAAACAGAATTTTGTTACATAGATATTTAAAAATGTGGCTGGCCAGCTTGAACTATATTTTGCTACAGTTTATGATATAGGGAAGGTTCAAGTTAGCCCGCCACATTAAATGTTCTCTAGATTTTCTAATTTTAAAGCACAAATGTTAATTTTCGGACAAATATGAGCACAAATGGAGCACAATGGATTGACTTAAATAAATTTTGTTATGTTGTGTTTTTCAATATGTGGCAGGCTAGCTTGAGCTCAAGTTGGCCCGTCACATTAAATATTTTCTAAAATTGGCCAGTTTAACAACATAAATGTTCATGTTCGGGAACATATGAGCATAAATAGAGCACAAACAATTAGACAAAAAAAGAATTTTTTTTCGGTAATGTGGCGGGCCAACTTGATTCACGTCTGTTTGCCCCTAGGCTATAAGAGTGTCACATTTTGGAATGGGAGAACAAAGCGATCCTAGCGGCGAGATATTTTTTACTAACCAAAGCTCGTCAGATTTATCCCTCTGGCCTCTGCTGCAGCCATTGGCTTTTCGGAGGTCCACTTGCTTACATCGTACGTTTTTCTTGCCCTAGGAAGTTATCATCCTGTAAAGGCTTCCACATTTTGTATTTTTACGTTTTATGAAGACTTAAAAAAAGACCAACGACAATTCCATAAACTCTTTTTTATTTTTTTCACAAGTTGAAATGATTCCTGAGAATGCTTTGCTAATTACTAGGAGGGAAATTAGTATAAAGTTTTTAAACAAAGGACCTATTGTGTTAACATAGCCCATGTTGTTAATAATATCGCCGTAATAAAAATAGTTACACTGTTTTAAAAATATAACTGTACTAATTTTGTATAATAATAGTTATAATCATTCTAACAATAATAATAGAGTTAAGGATCTAGTCCAAACCATAATTTAAGTTTATATATATATGACCATTGTAATATTTACTGGCAAAATTTATTTAATGCGTCACTATTATTTATATATTAATTATTAATACAATAGATAAAAAAAAATGTTCATATATATCTCAGTAGCGCTAAACGAAAATCGGGCGTCACTTCAGACAAATTTAAAGTGGGTGGGTTGAATATTGGTTTCCACTTTCATTTTGCCTTTCGGAATAAGTTGTCAAAAGTCCCCATAATTTGAATGTACGCATATAATTTTACCGCGCGTAAACGGTGTTGAGAATGGGGTATTCTTATTGTTTTTCGTTAACTTTATGACCATGAGATATATTAACAAGGAAATAATATCGGAAATTTATATATAAAAAAGGTGATATAGTGTTTTGTGAACTATTGATCTAGTTGTATGTAGGATATTGTCAATGTTTTTAGAAATATTGTAACTACCTTGCATCAGTTGGGCTATCTATATTCAGATGAAACAACTAACAGTACCTTTTACTTTCCGAAGATAACCGAAGGTTTTAAATTTACATTTTAGGCCAAATGCCATTTAGGCCAAATGCCTTTCAGGCCAAATGCCTTTAGGCCAACTGCCGCGTCCCCACCAAAACATGGCCAAGAACTTGGCCTTAAAATCACTCCAGCTTGTTATATTATCTTTATTGACTGTCCACCATGGTGCTGCGTTCCCCACGAGTGAGTTACCCGCATGCCTCACTTTGTCTCGGTCAGATAGGTGATGCCCTTCAAATAGCTCTTCGAGGTCCCCAAGATGTCTCACAGGTCCTCGATGACTCTGCCGTTGGAACTTGGGCAACTGGACTTCAAGCACATGCTCACCCAACAATGTCATAAGCGCTGGGGTAACTAGTTCAGGACAGCTCGAGAAGAGAGGTACGGTTCGAGTCGCAATGCTCTGTACCTGTTCTTGCATAGCCTTTATTGCCTCTGCAGTATCGCTGACACGCCCTTCCAAATTAGCTTGGACTCAAACCAAGTCTCTATTGTCACTCTGCAGTGTTGAAACTACTTCGTTTACCCCTTGTAAGCTTTCCCTCTGGGTCTCCCTCACTGCTCTGATCTCTGTGTTTATGGACTGTAAGCCCTCCTCGATCTGTGCGTTCTGTTGTTCGATCCGGAGTTCTACTGCTCTTTGGTTTGACTCCAAAGTGGCAGCCATAGTGGCTTGGGACGTTTCCATTTCCAGCTTGACCTGTGACAAACCTTGGGTGAGTGCCCTGTGGCAGAACTACATTCTACCCTTAAAGTCTTCCCTCATATTCTCCAACTCAGTGGTAAACTCCACCCTTAAAGAGTTAGTCAAGTCACAAATGTAGGTGCGTATGTCGTCTCCTGTCTGTTGTTGGTTAGCAGCAAGTTGTTGTTGGCTGGTTGTTAATTGTTGTAAAGAAGAAAGTATCTCAGCTAGTATATTGGCAGTAGGTTCCGTCACATTCTGTGTTGTGGCTGTTAAGTTGGTAGTTTGTCCTGGTGTGGTCTTGATTTGAGTAACCAGTCCCTGCTCCGTCAGCTCACTCTCTATCTCATTGAAAGCATCGGGGACTCGAACCACCCGTTCAATTTCCCCCTGGTCCAACAATGCAGCATGTTCCGGGGTTTGAGCCCTGGTTGAATCCCTTTGTTGGTCCATGCTCCTCAAAAAATATCCGCTGCCTTTACTCATTCCAAAATGACACCGAAAATGGGTTTTGACAACTCGCTATCCTACACAACCACAATCCGTCCACATACATACAAAAAACCCCACGTTGGGAAAGCACTTTAGCGTTTTTCCTATTCACTGACGTTCTAGTAGACTAAAATGACTATCAATTAACTAAACTAAGGGGTTCGGGGAAACTTCTTCTGGGTGTATGTGGAAATAATTGGGTGTGACTATCAAATTGAAGAAAAAAGGTACAACATAATTGACCCAGCCCTACAAACTCCGTAGCTGTATACTTGAGGTTATGAAACCTTTTTAATAAAAAAATAATAAACTTGCATAAATAATACTGCAGCATAGCTATCGAAGAGCACGATATGAGCATAATTATACAAAATACACTTAACTCGAAGAAAAGAAGAAAAAAAAACTCATATAATATACTCTATTTTTGAAACAATGAAGAAAAAAATGTATATATATTGGCTCAATAAATATTTATGTATATATATCCATAACCATCTTGTATCCTACCTATCCAGCCGGCCAGTAACATACAATAAAACTAGGTACATTGTCTTTCTCTTCTAGAGAGGTCTATTAAATTATCATATAAGTATATTAATCCTAAATAGAAAAAAAAATAGAACAAAAAATAATAAATTTCCAGTACAGTCCAGTCAACAGTATAAACATATATATATAAATTTTATCCTCATTACATGTCCATACTATCTGTGACAAACAACACAATTATAAATTTATGTAGTTTCCCCTTTTTTGTTCTTTTTTTTTAAAACCAATTGAAGCTCTAAATTGAGTAGATCCGAGGATCTTTCTTTGACGAATTTATGCGTAACTTTACGTTACAAGTAACAAAAAAAAATGAATATTCAGAACAGGAACGGCTCACCATTTAAGTTTTCCTTTTTTTTTCTCTTCGTTGAAGTCGGATAAATCTCCGAAGAATGAATATCCCAACACACGCTTACACGCGCGTAAGAAAAAAAAATTATTATATTTTTGAAGAATATAAATTTAAAAAAAAAAAAAATTAAACACAGGTCCTTCTTTTCGGCCTTATTACGGTTTACACCTTCGTAACAGGCATGATGCATGCAGACTTTCTTGGATGTTGATGGACTCAGAAACCTACACGTCCTATTAACTCCATCGCTTCCAAGCCCACTGCCCCTCCCGTCCGGCTCCTCCTTTTCAAGCGTCTTCCCAGAATTACCCAAAATTCCCGCAAAAAAAAATCATAATTCCTAATGTAGCCTTTTTATAGCGAGTACTACATTAGGGAAACCTCTTAAAATTATTATTAATAAAACAATTACAAAAATAATTATAGTCTTCCTCCAAGAGAAAAAAAAATACCCGCCAGAAAATAATAACAAAAAAAACAACAGATTTATCTTCCCTCTCATTCTACCTTCGCGCGTCCGATATGCCCGCCTAGCAACACACTCGTGTGGCGGGATCGCGAACTATTTACCTATTCAAGATGGATCCCTTAGAAGAAATTTATAATAAACAAAAATAAGCAGAAAAAAAAAATAAACAATAGAAAAATGGACTGCAAAAAAATTAATCGGGTAAGTAATAAAATAATGCACAGATTAGTGTAATTATAAATCTAAGATATATATATATATATATATTTATATTTATATTGTTTCCGAAAATGTAATCTACCAGGGAACGACCTTAAATAGTTAAATACCCATGGTAACAGTAATTAAAACGAGCGTGCTGCGAAAGCGGCCATTCCTAACACCCCACAAAATGCATATAAAAGGGAAGATTCACAAAATCACTACTAATAATATATAGATTTTACAAGATGTTCAGAATACTAATAGTAATAATAATAAAAATAATAACAATAAAACTAGGGGATTAGTGAAAGTCCTCACAATACAACCCTAGGAGATACCACGACAAAGTAAAATATTTTTCACAGTACCTTCCTGTGAAAAACTGTTTTAATGTTTCAATTTTTTTATCACATCGTCTTACTACCCGTTGGGTTTATACACTAATATATCTATCAATTTGTTTGTGTGCATGTTAAAACTTTTTTAGTATCATTACAAGAGTCTATAATGTAAACGAAGTGCTGAGTCATGCGGATAAGAGATCTGTACCGTAATGACGTCAGCTGAGAGAGGAGATACAATAGCAATCATTGCAGCGATGAGAATCAGAGAATACTTCGTTCATATGATGATAATCTTCCCAGAACCAACACGTCGATCAACTGATGAGATGCTGTACAAGTTCGATTGGATCCATCTGGGTGGGTACAAAAACCACATTATCACTAAGTGGTTAGCAGCATTTTTTTAAATCCTCCATCGATGACATACGTAATATTTTCAGTCACAAGTTCAACTACTCTTGGTTTAAAGCTATCAAACAAAGAAGACTTTTTAGTTTTACGCATTCCCATTTCATCAGAGAGTGACAAAGATATGAATCCAATTCGTACAGTAATTAGTCACGGAGTTCTTCATCATCTTCTTTAGTGATAAAATTTAAATCCTATTCACCATAGTTTTATTTATTCTCCATGAACAACACCATTGAAGTTTCAATACTATTATTCAATTATTTATACGTTGCTACATTGATTTACTTTGATTATTTTAATTGTTTTGTTGACATAACAGTTTTTTAAGAAGAAATAAACAACTAACGTACGTTCTGATTTGTTGCGAGATTAAAGTTCAATTCTATCATATTTTTCTTCGTAATTTCTACTGGGGGCAAATATGGAAAGAAGTTTGGACTACTTATTATCATAATGAATATAAATTTTGTCTACGCTAAATAGCATCATTAAATATTTAGATGTGATGCCTGAAAATTTGTTGAGTCTTTTTATCAAGAAAAAAAAGGTTTAAAATATACATGTAAGAAATTTATATTTACTATCACCTAATTCAGGACTACAACTACAACTTCATTCTTTGTTTTATTAAGACATATTGTTTGGTAGTTAATAAGTAAGCAAGAGGACAGACACATTTAATTAATCTAACCCTCATTAACCACTAGTTATTAGTACTGATATGGGATCTTAAAGAAGAAGGAATTTAGGGTAGTGATATAGACAACGTCTACAGCCTTTATAGAAAGAGGTCATTAGAGTAGTGATATTGACAACAGTGTACAGCTGTTAGAGAATATGTCATTAGGATAGTAATATAGACAACATTGTACAGCTGTTAGAGGTCGAGGGCATTAGAGTAGTGATATTTAAATTATTCTACAGCTGTGTGATGACGAGGAAATTAGTATTTAGATATGTACATTAGTAATTAATCTTCAAATATAAGATTATTTTTCCATCACGTTTTGTTGGCATTTGTGTTATACGCATATGCACTAACAACGTTTATTTGTTAAGAATGAGGAAGGTTGAATTTAGAGTGAGTGTACAATGGATAACATTTTAAAAAAAATATATAGGTCGCTAGAAACTTCGATTCTGTGATATATAAGAAACATAAAAATCTCAAAAATTGTTCTCGAGTACAATTATAATTACTGACTTCAAGTAACAATTTTAAGCAATTGGTAAAAAGAATTACAAAGACTTGTGTAACTAGGAGAAAAAATCATAAAAAAGGACCAAATTGTATTATTATTATTATTATTATTATTATTATTATTATTATTAGCACCGCGTCTTACTACCCGTTCGGGTTACACGCACTTACGCTAATGTGTAAATGGTAGGGTGATTGTGAGATGAAATGAAGGACCTACAGTTTAACGTGGAATCCGAACCACGGTGGAGGCCTGGCATTCCTCACATTCACAAGATGTCTTGTCAGAGGTGAAGGGAGGGTTTGGTAATCAGATAAATCTTTGCCGGGACCGAGGATCGAACCCGGCCGCCAGCACAGAAGTCTGACACTACCCCTAGACCCCAGGTCACCATATTAATATAATTAATTTACACTGAAACTATTCTCTTTGTTTATGTTGTTATATGCAAGACACAAAATATCATTTGTATTGGCACCAAGACTTTACCAAATAAATTCTAAAATTCAATTTTAATATGTTTTAACCTAAATAAAACTGTACATATTTTTAAAGATTGGAAGGAAATTAATGATTTGGATTTGAGAATTATATAATTCAACATATCTGTAATAATGAAATAAATATACTTTGTTAATCTTTTGTCATCTATAAAGACTTGTCTAAGTGTTATGTTACACCAGCTTCAGGTTTGAGGAATAACAATATATTGTGAAACATTGTTTAGAGGTTATTAAAATTTTAGTTAAATATTGCTAAACATTAGAAATGTGAATTTAAAAGTGAAATTAGAATATAATATATAAATATTAAATAAATAATCACTTAAATTAACAAGCTTATAAATACTTATTAATGATGACGAACTATTGTTTAAAATACATAAGTAGTTAGGATGGCCGATTAAACAGGCTGGGATTGGTGGGATTTGGTCACGTGACACGCCTCTGCTCTGTGATTGGCTTGATCCCTCCTTCCCCCACCCCTCCTTCATCTTGCCCTACTTTCCTCTGATTGGTGTGGTTTTCCCCTCCCCTACAAACCTGATTAATTTATTTATCGTTAATTGATTATTGTTAATTAATTAATTGGTAGGATAGATGCGTTGGAGTTATTATGGTAGGATAGAGGTAATTTTTATTCATCAATTAGGGCGCCTGTAGTTTATTTGCTGAAGCATAGAGCCACGGGGCTCGCGCTCCACGATTTCAGTCTTTTCTCCTCCGGATGCCCAATAGTAAATGACACAAACTTCTCCAGCAGGGGTCG
This sequence comes from Timema cristinae, assembly GCA_039000515.1. Taxonomy (NCBI): domain Eukaryota; kingdom Metazoa; phylum Arthropoda; class Insecta; order Phasmatodea; family Timematidae; genus Timema; species Timema cristinae. The sequence continues at coordinate 33,434 of JBCFYV010000137.1, read as the reverse complement.
CTGCCTTCTGATGACCAACTTAGCCTTTCACTTTTCCCTCCCCACCCCTTTCCTCAGAGCCGGGGTTTTCATCCCTCCCCCGGTCATTACTTCTGGGGGGTGACGTACCGAGCAATAACCTCCATTCACCTTGAGGAGTCATGTGTTTCTCAAAATAGACACCTGTAAGGCAGCTCTGAAAACTCCGTTAAAGGCAGTCTCGCTTTACATCCCATGAAAGTGGACATGTTATGGCCCAACAGCTCTCTCGCACACACATCCAACTTGTTGGTACTTGGAGGGAGGCTCCTCCCCCCAAAATTTTAAATAATATTAAAATAAAACTATAGTTTGTAAGTCGTGTGTGCTCCCCACGTTTAAAGTGAAAACACCATTTTATTCTTCACCCCAATTTAATTTAATGCTCGCAATTATATTTCAGAGGAAAAATATTAGCTCTTTTTATTGAATTTAATGTTCGCAACTATATTATATATTCCCTATAAAAGTTTAAGCCCACACATCAATGCACTCAACATTTGCGAAAGTACCTTCAGATGCACTGAGGGAGGGTGGTTTGAGCGATGCCCGTTTGCACCACAGTGCTTGTTCGTTTGTGTGTGCTATCATTTGCAGTTGTCTGAAACGGGGCAGAGAGACGCGTCCCGCAATGTTATTCTGTGCACCATCATTTGCATGGCAAGTAGTGGTCTTACATCCAGTGAAAGTGGGATTGGGAGTGTAGAAAAGCACTCTAGTAAATTAGTGGACGTGTTCCAATTACAACGCTCAATTGGCCTGTTAAAACTGCTACCCGTAGAAACTATCAAATATATAAATTTATAGTTATTGAAATAAAAACTATATAATCTTAAAGATTGAAAAGTTACCATCACACATAATGTTGATTCTTTTTAATATTCTTATATTATTGGTGTATTTAAAATTAATGGGATAGCCTATATGTTTAGTAAGACGAGATTCAAAGAAAAAAAATAATGTTTTGAGTACTTTTAAGAGGACAGCCTCAATGCACCCAACATTTGCGAGAGTGCATGTGGTACAGCGTTTGCTATCCTTTTCATATTCAGTTTAGAATCGCTTTGTAGCTGCAGTTCCGGGTCAAATCTCACCCACGTGGACAAAGGGGGTGTGCTGTATAGACCAATTTTAATAGGAATAGCCTTGTTCGCAACTATATCCGTATGAAAGTTTAGCCAACACATCAATGCATAAACATTTGGAGAGTGAAAAAAAAATGTACCTTTGATGCACTGAGGGGGGTAGGTTTGGGGCGACGCCCGTTTGAATCACCGTGCCTGTTTGTTCTGTGTGTTGCTATCATTTGCAGTTGACTGAACGGAGCGCCGAGATACGCGTCCGGCAACGCCCGATAGGTTGGAGCAGTCTGATGAGTTAACGGGGACTTACAGCTGTCTTATGGAAAAGATTTTTATAGCGCATGCGCAGAGACACATTAGAGTATTAGGTCATTACAGACGGCAGGCTCTTTGAAGGGGGTATAAATAAAACCCCGCTCATTACATTTGGTCATTTCAATTTGTGATTGCGCCGCCGAAATCAAAAAATGAGTTTCGAGTCGCTAGAAAATTTTCTAAATTTAGGTAAGTTTTTTCTGTATATTTTGAAAATGGTTTTTTTTGTTGCCTAATACAGCTGGGGCGTACAATGGTGTTCTTTTTTTTGTTAGTTGAAGAGCCCCCAATAGCTGTCGATGGTGTACAACCGGTGGGTTCCGACCCTCTAGAGAAAGTTGGCAAGCTTGGATAAAAAATGGGATCTGTGTGGCAGATGCCAATGCGTCTATGGCTAACTTAATAGCTTACAATATTTTAGAGATTGTCGGTGTTTTTTTTTCCCACCTTAAATGCTATTAATATGTATTTATTTTAATTTCGGGACTATTGGGATCCATTCGGTTTGGATGTGGGGCTTCAGGGGGTGTCATCATTTTACCCCACAGGAGTCGCAAGGACGTGCTGTGCATGACGCCCAGAGTCGCAGCCCCCTTTGCCGTTCCAGCCGGTGCCCACCTCAGACCCAGACATCCTGGCCCCTGCGCCTCTCTATGTGGAGGAAATGACCACTCCACTGTTTTGGCAGATTTGGACACCCTTGGACCACCTGCTATGTAAGTAACATCTACACGTAGCCATCCACTAGTTTGAAAATAGCCTGTGTGTGTGTGTAAGCTCTCTCACTCTCGCCAAACACCGTTATATCGTCGCTAGCTCGATCCCTTTAGGTCCGTTGACACGATATTAGTTGACTAATGCAAGTACACTAATTTGGCTGCGCGCGCACAGCTTGCACCGTTTTTAAACAGACAAGCAAGCTACTAACATGCAAGTCTATTGCAACTGAAAAAAAGTTGGTCACCTTCTAAACTTTACTAATGCAAGTAGACAATTCAATATGGCGGCAACTAAAGAAGTGGTTGAGCGGGGGACACTTATTTGTGGAATGTTATGAAAGAATGAGTTTTTGTGCAATTTTTAAGCACGGATTTATAAAGATAAGAATGGGAGGGATATTGCACTAGAGGATATTTGTATAGTTATATCAGGTGTACATAAAATTTCCAAAATAAAATTTTAGGCCTACGTAAATTGTACAAATGTTCCTTGTGAGAGATATTTATTTAATATCGGTAAACAATGATATCAATAATTTTAACAAACAATTATTCCTACCACTCGACGCGGCATGTGTAATTTTTTATATAGATCGCAAATTTTAACTTTGTAGTAACGTGATTAGTTCCGGCGACATAATATTCGCGTTATCGGCAAGTAAGGTATGAATGCCCGGTGTTTTTCACGCGAAATCTTCGGAACGTTTTCCAATCTCCATATTTGACACTTTAATTATAAATGTTCAGCCCACACACTTTAAACACTTTGTAGTTAATTTCTTTGGAATCTGAGTAGATAAATAATATAAGATTACTACCGTATAGCAAACCAAAATAGTCTATATTTAAGCCAATCTACAAATAATGAATTATTTTTAAGGAATAATTTTTGGCCTAGCATTTAACAAATTATTTGTTATTAGTTATACCAAAATTTAAAACAAGGTTTAAAAAACCTGCGTTAGACCTATTTAAAAAAATGCACAACAAATTAATTTAGGGCCAATTATTAATTTAAAAAATATATATTTTTAGACCTGCTAGAATTTAACAAGATATTTTGTTATTAGTATACCAACATTTAAAACGTGTTGAAAAATTTTGGGGTTAGACCTATTTAAAAAAAAATGCCTACCGAGTTTGGTTGTATTGGATTTATTGATCTTATTTGAGTTTAATTTTATTTAACATGTATTTCTAAATAAGTTAACAAATCAAGTAAAATTTAAATTTTAAAAATTATTTGGGATCAACTAAAAAATATTTTAATGTATTAAGTAACTAAGAATTTTTTTTTTTGACCCGACATAGACTCACAAACTTTTCGCTTTTTAATTCAGACAAAGTGGCCCAATCTTTAAGTTAAAAATCTAACCCAGTTTGGAAAAAAAGTAACGGCTCTAAAATATAATATTCAAGGAGAGAAAAAAATGCTTTACCGACGTGCGTTGAGACATATTTTTTTTCGGCAATTTTACAGGAGTATGTAACTTGTAGAAATTATAACAGATAGCGCTAGCAAAAAGTTTAGACCAGGCGACAGACGGATGAGTTTCTTGACGGTTTACCCCCTGGGAGTGTATGTGAGCCCTAGTTTGTGGCGAGTAGGGCGGGTTGACTATGCCCTCATTATAAAGGCTTCAATGGGCGGGTTTTCTTGATGGTTGCTAACCCTGGGAGTGTATGTGAACATAGTTTGTGCCGAGTACTGCCGTTTTGCCTAACCCCTCATTATGCATGCTTCAAAAAAAACCCGCTCAATTCATTATGAGAAGATAATACCCTAAACTGATCAAATATATATTTTCCCAGGTCGAAATATAAAATCTGCGGACTCTTTGTGCAATAAATCTTCACATAATTACTGATGTACATAGTTGAACAAATTCAGCGTAAAGGTAATTAAGACGACGTAAGCGCTGTGTATAAATGACTTGTTTTAATTACAGAAAATAAATTTCGCTTAGTGTTGCCTTGGCAATCAATTATGTGGATTATTATATTAATAATAAATGTAATAAAGAGATAAGTTTGAGGTTCAAATCTTACCAGGGTAAAATAGACGTGTTTTTTTCACTCTCACTTCCATCACAAATGCTGAATCTGTAAGTTTTAGATAGAGCAATTTATGCTTAGAGAAAAATCTTAACATATTATATTAATACCGAAAATATTAAAGAGATGAGTTCGATGTTAATATCTCACCAGAGTGTTTTTTTTTTCACATTCCCTCCACACAAATGCTGCCTCTGTGGGTTTGAGCTAAAGCAATTATTTGCTGTTGTTGTGACAATTCTTACTTTGACATGTATTATAGTTGAAATGGAGGCCGGAAATGGAGGGACGAACACAACAGCCCCACCGCCAGCTATGGGGCCACTCCAACCCAACGCCGCCGCACCGTCCCAGCGCCAGGGAGACGGGGTTCGAGCCCTGGTAGCCCCGTCTTGGCGTTACATCTTCACCCCTGCTCTACGCCAGGGAGAGGGGTTGAGACTGCGCGAGGGAGATGGGGCCCATCGAGCCAGCAATAGCAGGACCTTCATCGCCGGCCAACAGGGAATTAGTGGCCAGGTGAATCAGGTAGGTGGGGCATTGCAAAATGGCGTCCCTCTTCGTATCGTTCAAGAGAGGATTAAACATTGAGGCGTTTCTTTTATACAGGTAGAGAAAATTACCGTACATTCGTGTGCACCAGCAAGCGATGTGACGCATAAGCTGGCTTGAAGAACAAATTACTAATTTGCTCCATCGGTTGCAGGACCATGGCGTTAGCGCCGATGACCACGTAGGCTTACTTTTGAGTAGCACTGACTCCCACGTTAAGCCCTGTGTAAGTCTCATTTAGACGAGCAGACCAGCTAGACGCTAGAGCAAGTGCTTGATAACGTAAGTCGCGTGCTGCAGAGTAATAGTTTGTTTTGAGTACTGCACCATTGTACGTATAAACTCTCCCATTTTAAGGAGCCTCGCGGGAGGGGTAATCATAAATGTGATAAACTCTCTCCGTTAGCACATATAGCCGCAAAAAACAAGGGTCATTACGATTCAAAATGGCGACAGTATTTGCCTTGCCGTGCCTTTGGTTGTCACCAAAGCTATATGAGACAATAAAAGAGAGCCAGGATGTATGGACGTGTAACACCTTTAGGACAAATCAAATGGGGTGGTAATATTCAAAAACTCGAAGCAGAAGAACTATGCCGTGATGCCCGTGTGAATATTTTGAAGGTGGTGGGCTCACTGAGCTGAAATAATTTCAAGCATTACCGTTCCGAATACAAAATCACCGTGTTCAGGGAAACGTCGGGGGAGACAGGTCTTGTATGAGGGGCTACTCCACTCCGAACATTCCTTTAAGGGGCACCTTGATTTGTATTTTCACGACGATAAGAAAAAACCATTTTGACGTCATAACATCCTTGACAGCCGCATTTAGTGCTCGTACTTTTGCCGCGAGTGTCGTGTACCGTTCAACACAAAGAACGAGCACAAATGTGAATCCACGTGCACAAAAAGTGCCACGCTAAAAGCGGGTTTTTAGCGGAGGCCGATCTGTGGTCTGTAAAGACTGCGGGGTTGGTTCACAAATCAGACGTGCTTTGTAACCATTAACGTCCCGGGTTTTTCAGGGGGTCACAGATCGGTCTGTGATTTTCAAAAGGTTTGACGAGGTATGCCCGGGGTAATTTTTCAGTTTGGAAAAATCAAATTAAATTTACATAGGTGTTATGATACTTTTGTAGAGTATGCGAGTCCCATCGTCCTTCTTGGTCATTTCTGGGTTTTATGAAACAAAGGGCCCCCCTCAAAGCCGTCACTGGAAAAAGTGTAGTTTCCTGTTTGTATTTATGACTTTTAATGCAGACAAGAAAAAAAACTTCTTCAAGGTGCGGCCAGCACGTACTTACACGAACCAAAACTTTTGTGTCGTGCAAAACGTGTTGTAAGGCTTGTGTTCTTTAGATGCAAATGACCATCATTGCACCGACCCGTGGGGGCGATAGGACTCGAAATTCAAAGGGTGATACCAAAAATGGCCCAATTTTTTAAATTTAAGAAAACAAATTTAAAGCTTCAAATAATTTAAGGATATAAACCCTCCTCGGCACATAACGCTAAATCTTATAAATGGTTTAATTTTTTTTTTAAGTTTACATGATGGAGGTAAAAAAAATGGACTCCAGACTTATAATGAAGGGTGGGAAAATCATGTCCATGCCTTTACGGCCCGCTACACTTTATTAACTCCTTAAACCTTTCCCCCGATGTCGCTGTCCAAATTGTCCAAAAATTTTGGGCCCTTTTGGGCCCGAGTCTTTGGCAAGGGGACATTTCCCCCATTTTTTCAATAAAAAAGAAAACGCGGGGTTTTATGGGGGGCCCCTTGCCGCCAAGAGGAGTTTCGTTATCGGTGAGATGTCATTTTTGAGGGAAAGGAGCATTTGAAAAAGTGGTATGACGCTTTGGGTCAAAGAAAACCCAAATGCCCTTTGATTTTAAACGCGGTTGGAACTGTATTGTTTTGAAAGATGAGAGTTCCTCGGAAGGCCCTGCCTGAAGTTTAGGGAGATGCTCATGGAGAAAGAAAAGGTGGATCCTTTCAGAGAGGCTTTTGTATTTATCGCTGGAGCGGCATTTTGGGCTTACCGCAAAGTCATTATTAAGGAGAATACTTCGGTATTATCTAACGGTTGGTTTATCGGTGCGCGACCAACGTCGCACGTCGTTTTCCCAATGGCTTGCTGGGGGGCCCCATCAACGCGGTTGTCTCTATTCTTATGCGGGGAAACGGCCCGTGAGGAATATGTGTTAGGGCGAGTGTAGAGGGTTTGTTTTTTAAAAGCTGGAGATACCCCACCGTTTTCCAGTTTTTGGGGCTGTCTTTGGGCAGGGGGGCCCTCTCTGTTACACCTGACAGGACCACCCCCTTTCAAAAAAAAATAGCCCCACGGGGACCATGGAACGCGTTATGAAGCGACCAGGCTTGTTTGGAAAAGTTTAAGAATCCCGGCTAACGGTCGTAGAGTTGTGGGAGTGCATGTTTAATGCGCATAAAAAAGCAAAAAGAAAAGGAATTGCAGCACATTTGTCCCTCCGGCAAAAAAGGTTTTATAAAAGTTAAACCTCTCATTTTTTCCTAGGGATGCACCCTTTGGGGGCGTAACAAAGGGTATCAAGCCCCAAAACTTTTTTTTTGGGGGAGGGAAGACCCAAGTATTGGGAGTGTTTTCCCATATGGACCCTTAACGTTCCCTACAAAAATTTCCCCCAGTCGGCCCACCCCAAAATTTCACTTGGAACCAAATTGTCCGTCTATAGATCAAGTAGAAGGCATAGCCAAGTTCCCCAAGGGGACGCCCCCGGGGAGATTTTTCCTGCCAGTATTGCCTTTTACCAGGTTTGCCCCGACAGCAAATGTTCATTTTGTCCCCAAGGAAAAAAATGGGGAAAAGAGGGGGGGAAAAAAAAAACCAAGGCGGTGTCCCCGCCCCCCCCCCCAACAAAACCCCCCAAAAAATAGACCCCGAAAGGGGTTGACAGGGGGTCTGGGTGATTGAGGGAGATCCGGAAAGCCGTTGAGAAAGGGCTTCACCGTTGAAGCAGTGCACGAAGTGTGGGAGTACTATGTATCTGTTTATGACCGCCCAGACAGTTCTGGTGTGTTGTTTCACGGGTACATTAAATACTTTTTTGAAAATTAAACAAGAAGCCAGAGGAATGGCTAGAGTGGTTTTACCTCACAAGATGAAAAGTTAGTTTACTTTCAAAATTATGAGGAAAGGGAAGGGGAAAAAACTAGATTTTGGCCCTCTTTTGTTTAACCCTGGTCTCCGAAACTCGGCTAAACTTTTTTTAAATCCACTATGGGAAAAGTTTGGGCAAGACCGATTTCCCAACCGTAGCCGTTGTCAAACGCTTTTCAGGGCGTCACAGTACCTGACGGATCCGACAATCACCGTGGACAGACGTTGATTATGAAATGATGAGGTTATGTTCCTCAATTAAAAGGGAAATGCGCGTGCCGCGTTGCGCCCAAAACCTAACACGGTGGGCCCGTGGGTGCTACCGACGGCTATGGCTAGGTTGAAACCTTATACAGCTTCCTTGAACAATTGGGGGGCCGCGTTTTATATTCAAGATACAGATAGCTTTTCTTTCACCGAACCCCCCGGCGATTGGAGCTCCCGACCGGAAAACTTTTTAGTGCCTCACCGATGAACTTCGGAAATTTTTTCGGCCCGGGAAGCTACATTACCCCTTGTATATGGCCGGTCCCAAAAAATTACGCTTCCCCCGGGAGTTTGTGTTGGCGGCCGATTCCTGCCAAAAAAAAAAAGGGTTTTGTGAAAGGTTCGAGGGATCACCATAAACTATGGCAACCGGAACGATGTTAATTTTGAAGTTTTTGAAAGCGATGGTCCCCGAACGGCTGCGGAATATACATACAGATATCGCACAAAATTGTAGAAAAGGTTTGCGACTGTATGTACCGTTTCGCAGAAAAAAGTTACCGACCCATGAAACCCCAAAAAACGCCGGGATAAAAAGATGTTTTTAAATTTACGTTGCCGTTTGGGTATCAGAGTCCTTGAAAAGCGCTCGCTACGAATAATAGGGTGATTATTTAGACGGGCTGAATAATCATCTTTTTTTTTTGCTTTACTCTAGACAGATCCAACTGACATTCCTTTTTAAAAGATTTGAGATTTTTTTATATTTTTTTCTGTTTAAAAAACAAGCATTTTTTTTTTATATTTTTTTTTGCACGGGTTACTTTTTTTATATTTTTTTTTGCCAGAATTTCCCTGCTACTGATTTTTTTTAGTCAATTAGTTGTTGTATATTTTTTAAAATTCTAGCCAAATTTTGTATATATATATTTTTTTTAAAATTTAAAAACATTGTTTGTATATTTTATTTTTTTTCTCGATAAACTGATGGTAAAATTTTTTTTTTTAAAATTTAAAATCCCATTGTCTGAAAATATTTTTTTTTTCAGTAAAATATGATTGATGATTGTATATATTTTTTTTTTAAAAATCTATTCACAATTATTATTTTTTTTAGTAAGATTTACTATTCCCTTTTTTTGTAATATTCACAGTATACTTTTAAATGTGTGTAAACAAAACCAGTATGTTTTTCTAAAAAATATTATTGTAAATATTAACAGTATACTTTTCACTGTGTGTTTACTTTTTTCCTGATTGTAAATAAATGTAAAATTGTTTTGTTTGTGTTTTAACGTTACCCCCCGCACTCCCCCTTTTTCCTAAAAAAAATACAAGCTCTTTTGCTTTTTAGCTCAGTCTAAAACTTAGGGAAACGTTGAAACTTTCCATTCGGCCTCAAAAAGGGCGGCGTCGGCTGTGGAAAGTCACATTTTGTAGCAGCTTTATCGTACTTGGACCAAGGGTTGTGGGGTTAAATTTGTTAAAATCACATGGTATTATGCTTTTTTGGCAACCGGGATTCAAAAACAAGAGGGGGAAAAGTCCCCACGTTTTTTTTTGTAAGGTTTCCCGGGGAATTTGGATGAGTCTGTTAATGACTCTCCCAGCTGTTTTCCGGAGACTGATGGTGAAGCAACAAAGGGGCGTCGATCTTCACCAAAGGATGCCACATCAAAAATTTTAAAGGTTTTGTACTTACTCAAAATATATTCCATAGGGAAAGGGGCCCAAAAGAAAACATTTTTTAACGCCATTATTTTCGTGCTTTTTTAAAAATTTAAGGGATTAAAGCTCGATTCAACACTTTCCCGGGACAAGTTGTCTAAAAACCCCCCCCCGTTTTTACAGGGGCCCTTACCCGATGCTAAAAAGTACCCCTCAGGGAATATATTGCTAGATTTCAAACAAGGAAACACAAAAGGGTTCAGATATAGAACCCGCAAAAAAGCCCAGGCTCTGCTTGTATTACGCGCAAAAGTATAAAAAAAAAACGACATTCCGTTCCCAAAACCCTTTCAAAACCCTTTGAGTCAAAGTGTGAAGAGGCACATCTTCTCGGGGATGTATCGCATGAACCCGCGCAATTTTCTCGCCTTGATCAAAACGGCGACGGGGGGAAATGGTTGACTCATTTGCGAGTGTGCCTTTCACACTTTTAAAGGACGGGTACCGTGAAAATGCGCAGAGACAAAGTTTCGTGCTCACAAGCAGGTGTTGCGCAAGTGGTCAAACGAGGAAGTGTGGAAAAAGAGAGACGACAAAACCCCTTCAGAAGGGGAGCGTTTTGCCTTATTTTAGCCCCTTTTTTCAGCGGTGTCCCGGGGTTTTTCCTATTCAACAAGTTAAAAAAATGAACACACGAAAAAAAAATGATATTGGTTGTCCCGGAAACATTACACCGTACGAGCCCCCCCACCAACAAACGGGCCCGCAACATTAGTGGTCTCTGAGTTTTACAAGGAAAAGGGAAAAAATCCTTGCTTTTAAAAATTGGGCAAGTCTAAATGGACTTTATACCAACAAGTGCTACAGCGCTATCTACACTTTAGTCAACAAACCCCCGCATCGAAACCGCCCACCACTACCACCTGAAATGTCTGTCTTCCCATCCCATCTGTACTTTTAAAACTGTACCAGCACAGGCACGTAAAAAATGAACTTTTATATAGAACATATTAAGTCCCGGGGGGCATCTTTGGGACTCAAAAAGGAGAAAAAAATGGTATTTCAAAAAATAAGCCCCTTGTGGATCATATTTGTGGTTTAGTCAACGATTGGTCAGAGCAGAAGAACGCGAACGTCAGGGTGGCGAGAGTTTTCCCGGCGTGCAAATTAAACGTTCCGAAAGAATTGTTGTGAACCCCCAAACGTTTGGCGCCCATTAGAGATCGACGCCCCTACACAACCACTTACACGTCGGGAACGCCCAAAAGAAGAAATGAGAGAGTGGACGAAAAAGGTGGCTGCGTTTTTAGAGCTTTTAAAGGGGCGTCTAGCGACATTACCCCCAGACCTTCTCATCCTGCGGTTTGCAGGGGCGGGTGTCATTTAAAAGGGGTCCAAAAAAGATCAGAAAAAGTACGAGAATGGCTTCGTGGGAAGGCGCTATTACTACACAACCTGTGCAAAAAATTTCCCCCCCCCCAACCCCCCCCCCCGTATGTGGTGTCAAACATTTACCCTCTCGGAAACCGATCTCAAAAAGATATGAGGTTCAGAAAAAAACAAGCGGTTCAGGTACTTGCTCCGGATGACGTGTTTAGTAAGAGGGCTTGGCGAGGACGCTCCATCAAGACGGGGGGCGTAGGAGAGACCCCCTTGGGACTTTTTAAGCAAAACCCCGGGCCCCCCCCCCTTTTAACCCCTAGTATACGGGCGGACAAGGGGACAGAGTTCAGGGCCCCGGTTAGTGGGGAAATCCCTAAAGCAAGAAGGCGTGCATTATACCCACTCAAAAATCAGACGTGAAGGCAAGCATCGGGGGGAAACGGTTCAAAGAACTTGAAAGGCCGCATGGGCGCTATTTTCCCAGAAATACAGCATCGGTATGTGAACGTCCTCCAAGCCTATTTCCCGACGCTGGTACACCGGGTAAAGTTCCAGTATCATAGGGTACCTCCCGCCTTTTCAGAAATAACGTCTTAAGAGAGATTATCTTTTACGGCAAAGGCGTCAAAGCTCGAAGCCTAAAAAAAAAAAGTCGGGGGACACGGTGGCGTATCCCCCCAAATCCAAAATGCTGGTTTAAAAAAGGGCTACGAAAGAAATTTGGGAAAGGAAAAGGGAAAATTTTAAAGTCAGTAGTGTTTTGTTGCGCCCAATGCCCTTACAGACCACTATCTTGACGGCGAAAAAAGGGGAAAGGGGACGTTTTATGAACTTGGGTTTTGCAACGGTACGTCTCCCTGAACCATTTAAAGTTGATAAAATACTACTGTAAAGGGGGTAAAGGCGCAGAAAAAAAGTGTACTTGCAGTGGAAAGGTTACCCGTCAAGTTAATTTTCCTGGATTCCGCCGTTACGTCGGGCCCCTACCGAAGGCCCAAATTTTTTAATCACTTTGCGAGGACGGGCTCTAGGGGGAAAATTTTTTTTTTTTTTTTTTTTTTTTCCCCAAAAAACCCCACCCAAGAACTTCCTTACCGTCTTACACTCGAAGGGCAGTGGAAGTCGCTCGGGTGAATTTCAATATCCCTGTTTCCCACTACCCGAGGTAAAAATTTTGGGTTGGTACAAATGGGGTGGACGCTAACGGGGTGGAAAATTATACAAGGACCCATCCCTGCGGGAAAAACTCCCAGCCCCAATCCAGATTGATCAGCTCTAAACGGTGGGCCCCCCCCCCTTTTAAAGGGGATCGGAGTTGTATTCAAGTCCCAAAAACCCCAAACAAAAGGGAAAGTTATTCTTCTTCCCAAATATCAGCTGTTGACTCATCAGTAAAACTAAGTCTAAGTGGGTCCGATCCCTAAGCTAATTGATAAAAGTACAAAGTCTTCGTACGCTGCCAAACATTCTACTGGGCCCTGCCTCGAAAATGTAAATCTCCCACGGATATGTCGAGCCTCAGCCCGTGGTGACATTGTGCACGCTGTTTCGTATCGTCGGCATCAACAACGTAAAAAATCTTACGGCATAATTTGCCCGTTAGCTACGACCCCTTGCACTTTCATGCGGTGCTGGGGAAGGGAAATTGAAAGCTTGGAAATCAAATAAAAAACCACGGGTGAACCTGTACCATTCGGTTTTTGGAAAGTGTGCGTGAAACTTATTTTCGACTGCCCAACATGAACTGTCCTACAAAGATACTACATAACAGGCTGGAAACAGGATATCTTCGATCTACCCCCGGTGTTCCTATCAAAAAGGGATGGGTGGGAGTTTTTTCAGGGGGTCTTTTAAAAGCGTCGTACGTGTGAGAAAAATGGGCTAAAGCCTCGGAAACAGGGCGTTTTCGGGTTTTCGACGTGCTTCCGACGTTCAATTAAGGGCGTCCTTTCCCAAAAAGGCCCTTACGGCAAGTGTCGGCGAGGCTGGACAAAAATTGAAAAACGCAAAATTCGATCTTTCGCAGGACTATGCTCTATATCGGGCTGCCATGTCATGAAACCCGATGGTGGCGCACGCGCATCAGAGGTGGATCAGATCCGCCCACGTCAACAATTGGCTGCATTTCTCTATTCACGCAGGTGGACGTTTTTTAAACAAAACTGTATCACGCCCAGCAACACGTATGCCTATAGAGCGCGCGCTCATTGAGACGGCTGTCAATTACACAGCGAAGCGCCAAAAGAACGCTTAGACTTGCGGTATGTGGTTCGCAGACACCCACCGCGAACCTTTGATGCCCCCCCCCCCCGACTGGCTAACGCCCATAAACAAAGGGGATTTGAGGTCCGTGCGGTCCTCACCACAAAAAGTAAAACTGTGATCTTTTGGGGTATCTACACGGCGACGTGTTTAACCAAGAGAAATATCTTTTGAACGGCGCCGAACTACGACGCGCCACGGTTGGTCGTTCCAGAGATGGGTTTAGTCTTATGGCGGTCCCTGAAACTCGCTCATCATCACTTATGGTTCAACATGTTGAAGCGGCCTTATAGTGAGGCGTGTCAATAGTAGCACCTTCTTATACTCGTTGGCAACACCAAATAGCAATAATGTTCGCCTAGTCCCACATAGTATCCACTCGCCTCACCGTGTGCGAAGTAAAAACACTCCTATTCTACGGGCGTGCAAGGGAAACGCGCTTGATAACGTATTCACCGGCCAGGTTACCCAACGGGTGCATCGTTGGATTTGTGTCAAACGCAGCGTTCAACAGGAGGACGCCTCCAAGAACATTCAACTTTCAAACCTACGGCATGACCAATTTTCGTGTACGTTGACGGGGAACAAGTCCGTCGAAACGTCAACGCCCTGATTTTTCAAACGGACACTATGTCTGGTCCTCCCTAACAATGATTTCTGGAACGGGCGCCCACCTCCGCCATTTCATGAACGAGGGTCCAAGCGACATTCATCTATCCTCATTGCCACTTCGCCCTCCCCTAAAAGCTACTTCATCACACTAACAAAGGGATATTATCTACAATTGGATTTCGTCTCACGCCTAATCTGTCGGCCCACATGAATCTCATGGAATTGACGAAGACTCGGTGTCTCTGTGCATCGTAGGTGAGCTTCAACCCGAGCTCTCATCCTTACAGTCAAGTGTTATCGTGTACGGGAGGGAGTTTCGTCAACATTCATCACCATTGACAACGGACAGAGAAACGTTGTGGACCGATATGGAAGCTAATAAAAACGGTTCAAGCCCCCCCCCCACCCCCCCCCCCCCCCCCCCCCCCCTGTGTGTGTTGTGTGTGTCATTAGCTGATGGACGTCATGTGGATTTCAAGAGCTTCATCTGACGAAACAACAACGAGTTTTTCGCGCAAGGAAACGTGATTGTTTTATTGTTGCGGCACATATTCAAACACTGGGTTTTAAAACCTCCATACGCTATCGAACACTCCATCCACCGAATGCCCGAAAAAGAAAGCCGACTATATAGTCAAAAATCTCGCACGGTCTCGCACCTGGGATTACGGTGATGTGGCATTACAGCCTGCTCGATCTCGCCCTCCATCTCCGTGCCACAGTGCGTGCAGAAACCGTCTACGTCATAGGGGTCAGAAAAGAAAAGTTGTTAGTCAAATACACTGTCTACACCCATCGTAGATATGTACGACAGAGGTTGTTTCGTCACTGAAACTCACTCTCTTAAATTGGGTTCGCACCATGTGCTGGTCACATAGTTCTGAGTATGAATTTTGTCTGCCTCTATCACGCGCTGTGGGATTTCGAACTGGATGTATTTGAAGATGGTCACGCACACCATCAAGACGTGCGCTTGGAAAACAACGCGCCGTGGTTCCCACCGCCCGCGTGCCCCCTGTACGGTCGGTGTTTTCCCGACTGATCAACTCCCCGCAAGGAATAGCTCGACCTGCCCGCTTCTAGTTTCATAAACACCGCTCCGCACACCAAACCTGGGTCGGATTGGGGAACACATCTTTATCGACAAGAACGGGAGGGAGCGTTTATTTGAATGTTATGGTTTCCCTACAACCGTAGTATTTTGCACTTCCGCATTATACGCAAAAACACCTTTTCGCAGTCCCATAGTAAGCTACAACTCGCAAAGCATTCGCATCAGAAGTTTGCGGGCCATGTACAGCGCTCGCATGTACCTTCTCTATGCGCCCAGAACATTCCACTGAAAACTTTCCAAACGCTCACTATCTCGCCCACCAATCATTACAGGCCAACGATAGACGCTAAAGGTTGGTGGGATAATACAAATAGATATTTCAACGACTGCTAGGGGCACATAGTGCGCTCAGAGGCTGTGTCCAGACGGCGTGCGCTATAAAAAGGGCGCCCGGCGGTGTGTCGGCATAACCACTGAGCATATGGAAGGTCAAGACGTTTGTGGTAGCAAAGCAAAAGCCCCCCCTCCCGCTCAAACGCATCGCTCGCCACCTTATATATGCTCACAGACTTTTCAACTCATTGTTCCGCTGGATGGAACAAAAGTCGACGCCCAAGCGAGTCATCGGTCCGGCCATGAGTGTTCTATAGAACAACTTTGCGCACCGATGGTACCAACTAGAAAAAAAAAATGTGGAGGGAAACTGCGCCGTGTTTAACCGTACAGATTGGCAAGATAACCCATGTGCAATCCATATAACTTCGTTGGTCTATTCAAAGTTTTTCACCAACACGCAACCTCCTCAGACAGATTAGTATGACTAATCACGACTCTCGCTCTTGCATAAGTATGTGCGGTGAACCGTTCATGGTGTCATCAACGAGAAACAAGGACGCCGCAACGCACTCACGGGTAGCCTATCATAGCGACCCTAGCTCGGGCGCGTCTTTGTGAGTGTGGGCCCTCATCGACGTCACCGTTCGACCGGTCGGGACATGTGAGTCCGACACCCGTCGAGCGCTATTGCAACATTTTGATCGAACTCACTGTAGTGGATGTATGCGACACGTAACAGAATCGACGGATGTATCGGATAGAAAACCTACGGTTGGAAACGCACATCAAAAACCTGGATTTATCAGTGCTACTTTACTATACACGTCAAGTCATCAGGTTTGGACTATTACTGTTGGATTGTGAACTAAACACAATTTTACTAACGCATCTAAGGACACTGTAGAAAAAACATATGAACGAATTTATGCGTCATTACCTGTAAAAATGTTTAATTGTATGTTTAAAAAAATAAATATTATTTGTAACATCTGTGTTTTATTTACGAGTCCCAACTATGGCCTTGTTTTCAGCCCCGACATCCCGATGCCCCGGGTCTCATTATCTATTCTTTGTCTCAAATGTCTTGTCTGCTCGCAAACCGGGCCGCCAGGGAAATCCACTGCCAGGGTCAATGACATAATCTATCTATTCTCTGTCTCAACTCGTCTTGTCTCGCGCCGATACCTGCGCCAGGGAAAAACCCGCTGCCCGGCGTCTTTATTCTAATCTTGTCCCAACTTGTCCTGTCTGCCGCCGGCCGCGCCAGGGTTGCGACTTAACACGCGCTGATTACGTCATAGGGAGAAAAAAAAAAACCAAAATTAGTCCGGTGCGATAGCGCAGCAGGCAGGGGCTCTCCTTTCAATGCATTTCGAAGACGCTACACAAACTAACAATTTTTACGTAGACTGTGAGGGGGTTTAGCGCGCGCCCCATAACTGTGGCTTGCAGAGGCCCCTGATTGTGCTAATTTCGAGTTGACAAGCGTTGCGAAATAACACGCACTCTGATTACGTCATGAAAAACCCAGGTTGCTGAGGGTCACGATCTATTCTTGTACCAATAGATGTTGCCCGCCCAACTAGTCGAAAGGTGTCGGTTGTCACTTCTAGGCAGGCGCCGTAGCGAAGCTTCGTGCCAAGCCCTACTAAGCCGAAACGTCAAGGGACATGTATGCCCATAAAATCCAAACTCACAACGAGAACTATATACTCCGCTATCAACTCCCTCTGCCTCTCACAATATTAATCACAACAAACTGTCCGGGCGTCTCGCGCTCAGAAATAAATAAAAAACTCCAACGCTCTTATCCTACCAATTAAATTAGATTAACATTAATCAAATTATCGATAATTAATAATTAATCAGGGTTTGTAGGGGAGGGGAAAAACCAACAGCTAATCAGAGGGAAAGATAGGGCCTAGCGGACAGGAGGGGTGGCGGGAAGGAGGGAGATCAGCCAATTCACAGTAGCAGGAGGCGTGGTCACGTGACCATAATCACCAATCCCTGCCTGTTTTAATCGGCAATCCTAACTAATTTAATATTGGTGAAAGGGTTGTATAATTTTGTTTTCTTATAACGTATGAAACTTTTTGTGGGTGATCAGCAATAAGTGGTAAGCTACCCAACTAGAGTAAAAGAAAAATAGATGAGATATATTTTGCAAGTTAAATACAAGAATGTACATTCTCTGCATGATTGAATTATATATATTATTGTTATGTTTAGTACATTGGATGTGATATTGAATTATATATTTGGCATTTGGAATATACAATGTATTAATCTTCTTCTGATTGTGGTTCGAATAGGCTAGATTGTTGGAATGGTATTATTTTATTTGTTTAATGTGTGGAGGTAATTTTTAATGTAGTGTTAGTATCAAATAAAGGTTCGGCCATTAAATCTGCGCGAAATTAATAAAATTTCTATAACGCGCGCAGACATCTTTCATTATTATTATTTTATTTAATTAATTTAAAAATGTATAAAAGATCATGTTGTATAATAATAATACTGTCAGTCTACTATGTAAGTATAGTCATAGGGACCCCACCCGCGTTGCGGGCCTCTAGTCTGAAGAGGGAGTTGTTAGTAATGTTGTCTTTTTACCCTTTAATAACATTAAATGGCTGGAGTGATTGTGTGGTAGGAGTGCTGATCGCCAGCCCTCCCCCCCCCCCTTATATTCTTTGTTTATTTTCGTAATGAGTACTATGAATTGTGTATTAATATAGATATTATAAGATGGCGACAGTTAGGAGACAATTTACGCCTCAAAAACTCTCTCAAATCACTCACGTCTGTGATTTCGAGCATAAAACGGCCCTCAGCAAATCAAGTTAAACGATCTTAACGTCTATTCTGTGTGGGACCATCGATTAGTGCTGCGATAATAATACACTCTGTTTTAAGGGTTTAGATTAACATAAAAGATAAATAGACAATTTAGAATGTGTGATGAAGATACTTGAGTTAAAAAGTAATGTGGATTTTTATTTTCTAAGATGAATAATTTATACAAATCCTAGGTATACTGTCAAATTTATTTATTCACTTAGAATTAGTACTTGGAGACTATATCTATATAAGTGTATTTTTAACAATATTATTGACGTGTATTATTTAGAGTTAATAAATCTAAACATCTGGTCGCGCTCAAAATTCAAAACTCGCTCTCATTATCTTACAATCGACAATAATGTACGTTCGTTTCCATGGAAATGACTCTTAACTTTTAACTTCATTGGGTGATTCTTTGATCAGCATGTAGTAAGATTTTTTTTGCATTTTAAAAACGTAATACATCGCTACGCCAATATGAGCAGCTGACCAAACACATTTTTCTTTCTTTCTTCTGGGCTTGCCATCTCGCCAGGAGGTTCAAAGACTGTTTAGAGCTGTCGTCAACTAACAGTTGGGAACACAAATTATGTTGATGTTAGAAACTAGAAGGTCTGGGACAGTTGGTTACTTTATATGTACCTAGTTACATGCGATTTGGTTCACATACATACTGAGAAACCATGTATTAATTAATATCAAAACCAAGTGAACACTCATTGTTACTTTTGTAACTGTCCCCGTATTGAAGGGATCACAGGTCAATTAATCTTAAATTAGTTGATAAATCATACAGCCACAGGAATCGAGGTTAGACCTTTATCTTCGTACGCTAATGCAATACCATTTATCTCTAACTGGGTTTGCTCTCTTATTCAGAGTCTTTTTTTTCACTGATATTTAACTACTGAGTCTCAAGTTTGTGATGGGGTGGATATGTATATATGAGAGAGTGATTATAATTTCACTTAAAAATTTAAATCTTGTATTACTATACTTTGTGAACAACAGTCACTTCTAATATCGGGCTGCGACATTAGTATGTCGTTCGAATTATTGGTCATCGCTTGCATACTGTAGCAACAGGTTCACACTAGTCATCACAGACTCTAACATTCAACTATGAATGAAGAATGAGCCGAAAACATCGGATGATTCCTATATAGCTTATTAGTGGATCATCGGCGACCCTACGCTCAAATGTTTCGAGTAAATTCCCGTAATTCAGGTCGCGCTTGTTTAACTAATTTAAATTAGATATCTCATGTATTAACAAGATTATTAAATATTATTGAAAATCAGTATTACTATCTCAAATTTCAAAATTGCGCTCGTAAATATCTTATGTCACCCAGTACCAATTTATATGGAAACTTTATATCTGTTTCAGTTACATAATGACTGGTTGCTGCTAAACAACTCCATGGGCAGAACGCTCTACATTGGGTGTTACAAAGCGCCGGGTATTCAGAGATAACTCAGAAGGCCCCCGCCCCCCGCCCCCCACTCCACCCCAGCAAGAAGGATTACATCCAACATGGAGACTATATGCCGACCGCTCAACCTTCCGCGCCTTTAAGAGGTGTGCAGCCCTGTGTGTATGATTTTTAAATAATGTAGATATAACATATATATAGATAATTACGTACTTTTATATTATTTCTAGGTATTCCGCAATATTTTTCGTCCCTCAATAACTCACATACTCTCAACCAGTTATTCTCTACCAATGTAGTTATTGTTTTCACTCTCACCTCAACTAAATATTGTTTTAATATTAACCTAATATTTAAATTTGGGACAATGAAATTAAATTATCTGTGCGTACATAATATTTAAAATATAAATTACAATGTGAATTTATATTTTATAAAACACTCGATCTTATACTATTTTTGGGGGGGAAGTTTCTCAAAATACATATTATTATTATCATCATTATTATTATTATTATTATTATTAAGCACCGGTCTTACGCTCACCATTTCGGCGCGTTTACGCACCTCTCGCTAATGTGTAATGTAGGGTGATTGTTGGGAGATGGAATGAAAGGTCCTACAGGTTTAACGTGGAATCCGAACCACGGTGGAGCGAATTGGACAATTCACAACACATTCAAACAGTAAGTACTTGTAAGAGGCGGGAGGTAGGTGCTTGGTAAACGCAGATAAATCTAGTCGCTGGGACCGAGGGATTGACCCCGCCGCCGCCGCACAGAAGTCTGACACTTACCCGAGGACCACCAGGTCTCCCTCAAAATAAAACTATACTACTTCCACATGACATCTCACACCTCTAGCCAGTTAATACGATATAATGTTGTCTACCATTGTCGATAACTTAGAGGTCGAAATCATTACGCGCAATATTCTGTATCACCAAGAAATAATGAATTTACGTATTAAAAACAAACAAAAACACGATGGTATCAATATCAGATTCCATGGCCGTTAAAAAACGCCGTAAAGCTTGTTGTGAAAGTATAATTGGATACTTTTTTCTTAGTTTATTTTTGCCTCTATTACAATTCATTTGGATTTGTGATATTTACGAAGAAAAAAGTTTTAAGTTCTTTGTTTAAATTAAGTGAAATATTTTCTAACTAACAAAAAGAATCTTTAGATTCGTTATGTTATTTTTGTGTATATTGGTATAGAAATGAATTGTATTCAATTCAGGACAGGGTCAATCTCCAAAAAAAATTAGGTCAGTTTTAATCGACACTCTGTCATATTTAAATTTTTTGTTGAGGATTTCACTCGCAAGGTTCTTACCATCTCAAAGAATAATAAGTGTTAAACCTAAGCCAACTACCTCTATAAAACTAAATCATAGCTCAATTCCTTCGGATGGTAAAGTAAAGCACGCGCGGTCGCGCCATGTTAATGAGATATTTATAAGAATCTGGAAGGTTTATGAAAATATCTTAACCCCCGGACTTTACTGTGGTAAATTTTCGCTCTTTACTTTTAAAAAATTCCCAAGTGTGATCTATCAGTCGTTCAGGAAAATTTGAATGATTAATTACCACAATTAAATAAAACTATTTATTTCCAGAGAGAATGTCAACAATATGTGTGTGTGTGTGTGAAATAATAAAAATTGAAATATATTAAGATTATTTTTATTAGATCTCTCGCTCGTGGATAAATTGTGACATAGCATATATTTGTTCGTATTTAAAAGTATCAAACTATTTATTACAAGTTTTTTTTGCACCAATGCGCACAAACATAGCATCTCAAATGTATTACCATAGATGGATACTAGCTCTCTCGCAATCCTCCTGACTTTTCTTTAACAAAATTTAACTATGTTGTAAGATAAGAGATAAAATGTGCCAAACAATAAACACATTTACTATTTAATATTTCTTATACCCCCACCCCCCACGCTGCAATTTTCTTTGATATATACATTGCTTTGAATAACCTGCTTGCAGTGGCGCGAATGGTCTAAAGCAGTGGTTCCCACCTTTTCGTTGGCCCATCTCCCCTTTTCACTTTTCTGGGAGGGTTGGACTAACTCTATCGCCCCCTTTTCATTTTCTCATTATATGCCTAATTTTAATTTGAAGTAAGGATGTAAATAATAAAGCAGATATGTGTGTGTGTGTGTGTGTGTAAAAATTTTACTATCTCATATAAAAACAAAACACAAAGCAGTATTGATCCGGTTCACTCATGAATAAATAGAAAAAAAATGTCATGTCTTTACTGATTTTTCTTAAATACTCAAAGAAGTACATAAAATAATTAATAAGATCCTCGGCTCGGACCATTTAAAAAACAGGAGTCCATGTTTTATTTTTAATTGGAATCTGGAGAAATTAAGGAAAGTTGACAGTTAAAATTTGCAAAAATAAATGAATGTTTGAAAATTTGTTTGTTTATTTTACCTATTTCAATCGGCTGCCTTGTTCTTGGTGGATTCTCAGTTAAAGCTTGATTATCCGGCTTTTGTTCGCAAGTTCAGGCGCAGTCTCCTTTGAGGCAAATGTTCCAACTTATTCTCCTTTGTTTTGTGAGGAGCTGGGGAAAACGTAACTAAATACTTCTTCAATAAATATGTTGATGGAATCTAGATGAGAAGTGGTTCAGGGTTTTTCTCGCCACAGTTGGGATAAGTGTCATAATCTTCACCCCAGCCTTAACTCGTAACCATCTGCGTGAAAATGATTTTTGCCTCACAGTCAGACTTCAGATCTAGAAACACTCTCGCGCACGCGCCAAAGAGTTAGCTCTCGCTTATCCACAGCTTAAACAAATGAATGGATTTATAGTATCAATCCGGAATTTTGTAACTTAGTCAAAGCTTCAAATCTTGATCGCCATGTCAATTTATTACTGGTAGGTTATCAGTAAAAAATTGGATTTTGTCTCTCTGGAGTTCAGGGGTCTCGTTACCATGAGGGCTGAAACCGAATCAGCTCTTTACGGCCAATATTACCTAGTGATCTCGCAAACTTGGCGACTGCCCCACATGCTTGACAAACTTTGGAATTGATATGGCTTCAATGATTGTTTCTCGAAGCATTCCCAATTTTTTCTCTTCGTTCATTTTTTCAAAAATACATGTAAGTAACGCATGTGTCCAACTTGGTTGCTTCAAACGCGCACGCACTTTAAATACAGGGGATCAGACGTGTCGAGAAATTCTCAGTAACGTGTCAAATAATTTTCTAAGAAACGGCGCTAACAGTTTCCTTTGGAAACGCACACCTCACGCGCGTATGTCGGAATTTAGCGTTCAAATTCTCATCATTTTCATCGCAAGTTGTCGGAACGACGGTATAGAGGGAATTAGTCTAATCTGTTGACACCAGTAATGACAGTTTAGGGTTTCATGCAGGACACCACTCAATTTTTTTGCAGCTAAGTGTTGACGATGAATGACACAGTGAATAGTGCATCGCTCACACTGCTCTTCTTTCCTTAAGGTGGGCTAGAATACACATGCACGACCCTGATATGGCAGGCTCGCACCATCTGTGCCGGTAATTTGCGCTTCACGTTTGTTAGGGGAATCTCTTTTTCATCTAAATAATCTTGTACACTTTAAAAATCGACGATCCCTTCGTATCAGTGATCAATGTTCTAGCAAACAGCATTTTCCTAGGTAATTTCCTTTTGTTAATTGTAAAAACCTACATTAATCTATTAAAATTGATTTCGTTATAAATCACTGTTGATACAATCAATCTGCAATGCAAATTTTATTATAATTTCTCAACAAATGGTGAGTTTGGATTCAACGTCTGTGTTCGTTTCGTCAATTCGCCTGGAAAAGTATTGTTGCACGCAAATAACCATTTTGACTTATCTTATTATATGGGCTCGCTAGCATGATTTCAACAATTTTTTGGTGGACGTTAAAGACAAGAGTTTCGCCAATTGTTGTGAGGTTTCTCCACATTTAGGATCATTAAAGAACACCTCGTAAAGAAGCAAAGAAGACCTTTGTCAAGCTCTCGGTTGCTTGTTTTTTAAATAATTCACTACATTAGTCCGTTAACAGCTTTTGCTTTGAGGTGTTGAAAATAACAAAGTTCTTTTACTCACTTTATCACTGTGTA
This sequence comes from Timema cristinae, assembly GCA_039000515.1. Lineage (NCBI taxonomy): Eukaryota > Metazoa > Arthropoda > Insecta > Phasmatodea > Timematidae > Timema > Timema cristinae. The sequence continues at coordinate 9,609 of JBCFYV010000137.1, read as the reverse complement.
CTCTTGATAAATGATCTTTCATTTGCGAAGGCTTCATGGCTTCATTCTCACTCTCGCGCTCTCATGTTTTATCGCACAAAAGACAATGTCGCGCTCTCTCTGCACAATTTGCCTGTGGTGAGTGATTAATAAAAAACGTTTTTTAAATACTCAAGTGAGTATGGACGCCACTCGCTTTCTTTTGAATCCATTGTGCTTGACTCTTCACGCCTCACTTCAAAACAAACGCACAAAATGAAATGAAAACTGCACACAAAAACTGATGGTTGGGTGGGGACACATATGGGCTAGTGAAAAATGAAGACGAATGTAGGTCAATGGCATGTGTGTTGTGTTGGCAGGAGGGGGAGGGGGTTGACCCCCCCCCCCCCCCCCCCGCTCCCCCCACAGTCGGCCTGTCGCTGAACATCTCAAACTGGTGGGGGACTGTTGAGAGATGAGTGCAGTGAACTCGCCGGATGGAAAAGCCGCCGCGCTCTAGTGCTACCGGGCAACTTCTCACTGGTAAAGTAATTTTTTATAATTTTTTCCCCCTTTGGAATACTCTTCGCCCCCAAATCCTAAACCCATACCCTACTTATTGGCCCCCTGATCAACCGCAACTCGCACGCCCACTTGGGGCGGTCGCCCCAGGTGGGAACCACTGGTCTAATAAACTTCGTCTGGTATGTTGAGACCCCCCCCCCTGGGCCCCCCCCCCCCCCCCCCATACAAAGCTTGGAACTTCGTGTGCTAGGATTCCAATGGGTCTACTGAGGGTGGTTTGACGATCGGGTTATCCCTTCTTATTCACTCACCAAAATGAAAGCCATATACTCATTTATAAAAGGGTTAATCCTTCATTAGAGTAATTATATGTAGTCCAGTGATTTTATTGGTTTCTTTACGGATTCATTCGAGCTTAATTGAAAATTTGTATGTGTTTATGTTTTATTAAAAATGTATTCAAAAGTACCCGTCCATTATTGTACAGAAAAATTCTTTCACAATAATAAGGTCTCAAATATGTTTTAAATAAATAATCACTTTATATATTGGTCCTATGAATAAAAGGTCTCTATAAAATATGTTGATTAGAAGAATTCCTACAAAATAGTTTTATGTGTCAATCTGTATATACAAACTATTTCTTACGTATTACGGCTAATAAACCTACTATATCTATACTATTCTTTATAAGTGCTACTCTTGTTCACACCACCTTCGATGGTAGATACATGCGCGCACTCTTTAATTCCACTAGATAATTAGATTTCTATCACATTCTATAAATTATGATTATCGCTTTTTTCTTTCTCATTTAATTCTTGTTTGTTGTGTTTCTTGTCGCGAATAAATTCCATTTTAAACTTGTTCCTGATGCTGAAGCATACAAAAATTTGGTAAAGAAGCGTGGGATGTCATCTTCTTGATTTATAACCTTTACACTGATTTCTTCTTGTGGTCCATCTAAAGAGTTTCATCTAGTGTCGCATTAAGAAGGGCTTTGACCATACCGAACCCCACCCCCATTACCTTAAATTGATGGATAGTATTTGTAAGATAATCTCATATTTGGAGGGAATACAATACGTTAAAGTATCAAACTAGACCATCGGCTATGTTGCTGCGCACAATACAGGTAGGCCCTGGCTATTTCACGAGACCTCGGGTGAAGAAGCGTGTCATAGAGAAATAAATGAAAATGAATTATTTAATACATTTAGTGATGCTTTGTATATAATCATGGAATTATTGATTAGAAAAATAACAATTGTTGTGATATGCTTTTACTCGTTATTATATCATAGCCGCTCAAAATCAAAATTTACCATAGAGAGATAGAGAGAGATACTCTAAAGTGATGATGGTGCTATGGTAATAAATCATCCTAAACAAACGTTACTAAGCCTGTAGCACGTTATCAACAAAAAGCTTCAAGTTTCATTAAAGAATATATTGACCAAGAACTTTAATTTAACCATAAATGTGTTATGAATGGCTTTTGCGTACTCCCAACTTTTCAATCACAAAACCTCACATATTCCTGATTCTTGTTCAATCGCTGGTATTACTTTGACCACAGTTGAGATAAACTGTCATTAGCAGCGCGACAGCAACGGATTTACCCACATCTCTCGTCACAAATCCAGCGATACAAATAACTCAAGAAACACATACCTTTCCAAGCGAATAGTTAAGGTACCTATGAACATGCGTCCAATCATTATCAAGGGACACTCTTTGAGCCGCTCTTTAGATAGTTAGCTTTCAAACACAAGCAATTCGCGCGCCTTGCCAAGCGATTAAATATTTCGACCTCTACGCTATTCACGAGCAAATCTCAGCCAAAGCGTTTCGCTCAAGCTCATCTTATTTGCTTAAAACAATACTTTTTGTTGCTATCTCTATCGCTGCCCAAATACAAACGCAATTTCCTAATTATACAACTACACAATTAATTTAATTAAGTAAGCTTGAATTACATAAAAATATCAAACTGGTTTAGTCGCATGTAATAATTAGGATTTCTATTCTCGCTCCAAGAGATACGGACGCTCAACATTTACTCGTCTCTAGATATTATGTGTGGAAAGAAAAAAGTGTAAAACTCTTATTTGTCACAACTATAAACATCCCCCCCTCCATCCACAACCCCGCCCACACCAACCCAGACCCAAGAAGATAGACCTTCCTTTCATATACTCAATATTGGAACTTTTTTACCTCCCCTACCTGGCCCGCCACCCCCATATTATAAACATATATACATATTTCCCAAAACCGAATAGATCAAATAGATTTACTGGGGCTTGGGAGGTTGGCTTAAGAAAAATAACTTAAACTATAAAATTTTTTTACACACCACACGTTGGTACAAGCACGTTGGAACCAGTTGAAGAATATCATACTCAAAATTGAATATGGAGCAGGAGGTGTAATGTTCTATTGCTCCAAATATTTTATTTTTCATTAGACATCCCAGTGTTCAGGATTTAATAATTGGCTAACAATTGTTTGCACTTGATAATAAACCTGAAATAGGGGTATTGAAACTGAACTAGTGTTTGGTTGGCAGTAAAGCTAGAATTACAAGTTTGTTCTCTCCGCGCCTTGTAGACTTACGCACAAAAGCACAAGCTCAGTCTATGCGATCAATGGAAACTTCCTTAAACAGACCACATATAAACATATAACATAAACCGTAGACATTAAAACAAATATTAATTCTTTAGAACAAATTGTAGGCTTAAGCACTTCGCCTAAAATTGTAAAATCATCATGACTTATAAATTTTATCTCACCCAATTCGCCTACACCCAACACCCTACCCACGCTCCCACACTCCCCGTGCGCCACTCCCCCCACACTACCCCCCACACCCACTCTTGTTTAATAATAATGCAGAAGTTACTGTTTCACATTTATTGTTGCAATGTAAGAATTAAAAAGTGAATTTTACTCCCCAAGTGACTTTTTAATTTGCGTATCCTATTTCATTAGATATTTTAGAATACTGTTATGAAGCCAATTCATACTGCAAGTTGGCACGGTGTACTTCATCATTTTTTTGTGATTACATTGTAAATTATATTATTATATTTCTCTATCAACTTATTAATATTTTTTTCACCTGTAACTTTTTTTTAATCTCTATGTGACTCACCACTGAAGTTCAACTACTATTATTCAATCCTCTATACGCTGTACCCCCCCCCGCTCCCCCCCCCCCCCCCCCCCCTCCCTCCCCCCCCCTCTCAATCTTAATTATTGTTTGTTGACTTGACAACAGTTTTTTTAGGGAGAAATAAACAAATAGTGGACTCGCCTTGTTTTCATAATAGTAAAACTAAAGTTGGTGCCGACCTGAGGTTTTAATTCTATTCTAATTGTCTTCTTAATTTCCTCTAGGATCTCGCTATTCGGATTATTATCATCAGAGTAATATAAATTTTGACTACCACTGATAGCAGGATGTGAGAGGATATTCGTCTTCGAAATATTTAGATCTCCACCTTCAGATTTTGATGAGTTAAATTTATCAATAATTAAAGATTAGAGAGGAAGATTTATAATGTAAGAATATTCGATTTCACTAGCACCAAGCTCAGGACTTAATTACACCTTTCATTCTTGTCTCTTCTCTCTATACATTTAGTTCGTTAGTTATATAAGTTAAGAATGAGGACAGATTACATCTAATTCATCTAAACTTTTCGTGTTGTCATATCTTATTAGTACTGAGAGAGGACCTTAACTTCAATTTGTCGCTCAAATTAGAGATCAGTACTACGCTCGTTATTGTTCTAATTGAATAGTAATAAATATTGCACAGAATCTCATTATAATCATATGTAACTACTTTTGGGTCATCCCCCAGTCCCGTACTGTAGTTTTATTAATAGTATAATTTTATTTAGGCGTTTAAGGTAAACGCATAAAAATATTCTCTTCAGTAATATAAAATATATGCACACTAATGAGGTGTAATTTTATGTCCCTGTCTCCAAACACAATGTGTTTAAAATGCTATAAGACTTTTTGTTACCGCTACTCAACATTTTTTATTATCTAGCTCTTAAAACTAGTATCATTGGTGCACAGTGTGATACTATAACAGGTAAGTCACATGGTAATTGCTCTTTTGTCTTGTCCCGTTACACAAGATAACAGGAATACCGACATAAACACCACTCTCATAAATACCTTTGAGAGGTGGAGTCTTACCATGTGTTCTACGAAGGAGAGGCGGCACACGCACGCGCAGGGCTCAAGAGGTTTCTTATTACAACATTTTTTGATAGAGCAACAGAAATCAATGCTACTTATCGTTTCATTAAGTAGGTTAGAATACACGCTTACGTGGTGCGGCGCTCGCGAGGGGAGCGACGGTGTGAAGGTGATAAAAAGATCTGAAATTTGGTGCTGTTGTAAGAAAAGGCGCTCGTAGTTCTTTAGATTGTTGCCGCCCGGCCCCCACCCCCCTCCCTCGCCCCCCAATAGCAGATCGTGTGTAAATATAAAGGAGATAAATCATTAATAGCGGTACCTTCAAAAATATTGGTGATGGTCAGGTTTTAATTTCAGCTACTTAAAGAAATATTCAACTGTTAACATAACTAACTCCTGCCTTGGGGCCGCACGGATCCTTACACGATACCGCACACCATGATGGACGAGACAGCAAGGGACGGGGTGATCGGCGTTAGACGCCCTCGGTTCTTGGCCTCTGCACTAAATTGATTTTTACTAAATGATTTCCCACGTACTATAAACTTTATTATATAACGAGTATTCTAACTTGTAGGCCCCCCCCAGGTAAAGCACATAATTTAAGCCATTTCTCATAGCTCGCCTCTCATTAAAAAAAGGTTTTCACGCGCGCTGAAAAAGATGTACAAAAGTTTTTGTAGATAATTTTCTAATCCACAATATTTGAATATAAACACTTTTAATCATTTGATAATAGATAAGCAGATATTGAATTAAAATCATTCTTGACATTTATGATGGTCTGTTAAAGTTGTTCCGTTAAAATAAATTGATGGAGGAACTTTTAACTATTATTTAAAACTATTTGAATGAAAATAAATACCAAAATTTGGCTAGCTCGGAATTAACGCTCCTAACTTCAAACTATTTTTTGACTATAATGACGGACTTTTTTAACTCAATATATAGACCTACGTGTAAACTGAACATGTATAAGACGTGGCGATTAAAAAAAAACTAATTGATCACTGACTCTCTCCGGTTCCACTTGACTAGCTTGTATGACAAGTGACAGTGAAAGCATTCGAGAAACACAGTACATAGTGCGCGCTTTTTGTGACACGGTGTTAACTGCACCGAATCAGACCAGGAAATCAATTGCATAAGTTGCGTATCCACACAATAGTTTACTTTACTTTTAAAATGCTATTAGTCTTAATGGTTTTCACTAATCTTAAATATATAAATTACTAAAAATTCGTAATTATTGACGTTTAATGATCTCATCATATGCTCTCTAAACTATAGTATGAAATTAAATGAATATATAATCCTCTATAACCGCCGCTTGAGTTATGAACTATTTTATCTCTAAAGACCAAAACAGGTTATCTCCAAGCGCTAACAAAGGACTGTTCTACATATTACATTAACTTAACATCAAATGGAAATATCTCTAAGTGTCGACAAAAGATTAACTCTCTCTCGCGCTCATTACCTCAATGACCCAAAAACAAGGTTAGCAATACAAAAATAGTTTAAATAATAGCCAGGGGACGCGATTTCACCCATGGCGTCGATCAAGTCTTAATCTATTCGCGCGCAGCGCCATTAGATCCCCTTTCATGATCGTCAAATAAATAGTTAATTAATAAAATAAATTTATCTCTCTCTCTCGTATCTTTTCCAAGGCCATTTCCTCCATGACCCCAACACCTCCCGCTCTATCGAACTAACCTTCGATGAAGCTCAAATTCAATAATGCTATATTTAATTACAAATTTACATCACTCCTATAAATCTTGAGTCTATGAAAACAGTGATGTAGTGAGAGAGAGATGGTGGGATTGTTCACACTCACTAGCCAGCCAGCCCACGCCACGCCTCCTCCCGGCATTACGTCATTATGCGTAATTCCACACATCTTCATGGTGCTGATGGATGGTTATCTGTCGCAATGCATTGTTTACGATTCCCGACTGCTGTTTTTGAGCCCTGCACTGACCGCACAACGTGCGAAATACATCCGATGTCAGTGAAGTGGGAGGCCATATCACCTCAGGGGCGTAATTAAAGGGCTTCATACGACGTTGGTTGGTTTCGTGCCTGGACTTCGGAAACTCATCGCCCCAGTGTTACTTATTATTCTCGGGGACCGAGTTGCTCGCATTTAACACGGTTTTTGTCGTAGTCACCCTGAACTTCCAATTGTGTTTTTGGACTTGATAACATTAGTGGGCCTCTCGCTTGGAGATCCGAAGGTACGTGATAGAACAGTTTATTAAGTTAGACAGTTGATATGAAATATATTGGAATGTGATTAAATGTATGAGTTGTTGGGGCTACATTGGGCTACAAATGTGAAGTATACTATTGTAGGATACGTCGAAGGTATTTTTTAGGAGAGGGTTAGGCTCGGCGTTAAGCGATTGTGCGCTCGTTGAATATTAGGTTGGGTGGGGGCTAGTAATTGTACAATACGAAGTTTGTATTGTTACAAGCGCGGTGAAGTGCAACTTTTAAAATTTGGCTACCATAGCTCGCGCGCTACAAGCTGGTTGTAAGTCTTCAGATACTTTAATTATTTTATGCGTTAGAAACTCGCAAGTTCACTATCGCAAACAACTCTCAGAAGTGTCCAGCTTATCCCTATCTTATATTCTTCTATTTGCGGTCTTGGTCTTCCAAATTGTCTCTTCCCATTGGAATTTGTCAAGTCACTAGGCTTTAAAAAAACTTCTAGATTCTCTGATTTGCGATCGCATATTCCTGAGCACGTAACGCTAAAAGTCCTGACTATCCCAATAATGCTTGTGATGGCTACTAGGTAGTTTCTCTGTCATTATGTGGCGCCGCGCGCAAACCCTTTCCACCAAGTGCCAGTCACCTCATCCTTTTTTGGCAAATGTGTCTTCCTAATCACACTTTATTCTTATCATTCACTTATTTGTTCTGTCATGTAACGGTAATAAACCACTGTTTCCACACACACCCCCCTTGAGAACATAACCGGGTTTAAAATTGTTTTGTATATTCTGAGTTTTTAATATTCCCTGAATCCTGGAAGTAATGTCGTCCAACCTTCCCCCTCCCGTCCCTCTGACCGAGTAATTGCAGGTCTTAAACGTTTCGTTCGTCATCTAATTCATATCCAATATTGTTTTTATATTGTTGTTATAATAATAAACGTAATTAACTCTATCAAAATGATATAGATGGTTGGCAGCAATCTGCTAAATCAACTCTCTGTCTGATACCGTTTAATGAACTCGACCATTGCGCCTAACTCTTGGGTCGCGCTCTCTTATACCATATATACATATATATTAAAAATTATTAGGAGAGTGCATCTTCTTGTTTCCACTCTCCACATTCTCGCGCGCGCGCGCATAAAAGTATTGATAAGTAACGTCTAAACACCATACCCTGCACGCGTTCGCAATGCAAAAATGTCTCAATAACTTCTCGCCCTCTGCTATCTTCCCTCCTATTCTTGAATCTTACACATATTTTTCAAAATATTGGTGCATTCTTGCATTCACTTAAGAAATTATAGAAAAAAATTATTTTCCTCATCTAAACTACAATTGTGTCATGACAACACTTCTTCTTGAGTTCAATGGTGTTCGTTCAGTTCCCCCCCCCCTCGGATAATCTGCCACTCTACCCAGTCTCCCATCGTGTGTCGAAGAAATATTGATATCATAATTTAGTAACAATAATCACAAATCACAACTTTTCTCGCACCTTGTAAAATGTGTAGATACTATGCAATCCAAAGCTAAAGATAAGCCATAAGAAACACAATTAAGGGGGGTTTTTATTTAATAAATAATTATAAACCCCTCAAAAATTTCTGCCTTCCTTTTAACACAAAATTTTTTATAAATGATCACAAGATTTCAATAGTTTTAAAAAACATTAATGAATTTTTAGGTTAAAATGTTAAATTTTCACAAATTTTTTTTTTATAATCCCCCAGAATTTAAAATTGTAATTTTTTTTTATGTTGTTTTCTTTTTTAAATTTTTTTTAAAATAGTATTTTTCAAAAATCTAAAATATGAAATCCCGTAGGTTTTTAAATTTTTTTATCAGGTCCCCCCCCTTATGGAAATGCTAAAATTTAATTTAATTTGGGAAAATTTTTTGTTTTATTTGAAGGTGGTTCTGATTCACCCAAAAAATTTTTTCTTCAAGGTATAAGATTAATAGCGGGAAAAAACCAATAATAAAATATTATTATGTTATTAAATAGAATGGTTTGAATATGTTTGAAAATTTTTGTAAGCCTCCACTTTTGTGGACCTGGGAAAAGTTTTCCTTTATTTTTTGTGAAAATATATTTCAATTTTTGGTCTCCAAAGAAAGCGCATAATAGTAAATTTGAAAAAAACAAAGTCAAACCCAATTTTAAAAAAAATTCTCATAAGAGTTTTAAAAAACATGCCCCAAATTTTAGTAAAATTTTTTTTTTATCGAAAATTTGGGGGGGATAATATTTCTTAAGTTTACTTTGTAAATGTAGGCCTATAATAATGTAGGAATGGGGACTTTTCAGGGCATTAAAAGAAGCTTGAAATTAGCTTTCCCCAAATTTAAATTTAAAAAAAAACCCATTTATTGCATGTTTTTTAAAATTTGATGTCTTTAAAGTTTTTAAAATTTAATAGGTTCCCCTGAATCGTGTCTTACACAATTAGTTTATTTGGGAAGACGGAAGGGGGGAGGAAGCGGACGGGGCTAGCCCCTTTCTCATTTTTTTAAAACACTGTTTTTCCCCAATGACAATTTTTGTTTAATTTTTTTAATAACAAAAAAAAGCAGAAACTTAAGGCCCCCCCCCCGTTTGAGTGGTGGGTGGATGAATCATGGAACCTTAAATGGTGCTATTAAGGACAGGTCTTGGGAAAAATCA